>JAZAVI010000480.1:0-107517 GCA_036326025.1 Chrosomus eos
GTGACGTGAAGCAGAAGCTGTCTGAAATCTCCATCAGATGAACATAATCATGAAAGATCAGCGTCCTCAGGGTATCCGCGGGGTCTTGAAAAGTATTAAAAGGTGATAAATCAATTTTGGGAAAATTAAGACCCTTAAAAAGTATTAAAAAGTCTTATCACGGGTTTATAAAGTCTTAAATTTTGAAAGTATTTTTTCTGAATTAGCTGTCCAACAGTTTGAGTCCCAAAAACATTGTAAAAGAGTGTGAATTTAGTCTTTTTATTTTTTTTTTTTTTTTTTTTTTTTTTAAACGAACAGGTACATAAAAAACTAGGCTATTTTGGGTGCGTTCGTAAATTGCCTCTCTGTCATGTCAATCACTGTACTGATTGCCTACACCAAACACTGATCCCTAAACCTATCCGTCACTGTAACCTAAACCAATGAAATCGGTTGCAGGGTGGGATTTTCCCAGGGCAGGGAAAAAAAAATCACGCGTATTACAACGAACTAAAACTGTTACTTTAAAAGTATCACTGATGTAAATTGTTACAGCTTGAAGTGGCGGTGAGGTATTAAAAAATATTGAGAAGGTCTTGAAAAAGTCTTGAAAAGGTATTAAAATTAACTTCAAGATTCCTGCATATACCCTGGTCCTGAATCCTGTGCACTGCTGTCGGCGCTCACTGAAGATATAGCAGCGCTGAGACTGGGCAGGACAACATAAAATTAAAGCTGCAAGCAGCATTGAAAGGGCCCTCGCACCCGTGCCATCGCCACCCGGTGGCTTTAGGAAGACAGACCACGGTGGGCAATGTGCATTTAAGTAGATAAATATAGTGGGAGTATGTCAAAGTCAGTTACAAAAATGTCCTTTATTATGGGTATAATAGCATGCTGTTAAATATGTCACTTCCTGTTGCCAGCAGGTGGCGCTATGACTGTAACTGAATATGAGCATGCACATGTGTTCAGGACAGAACTCTTATCAAATGTGTGAAGTTTGGGGCCGATTGAACTTTGCCTTCTTAAGTAACAACAACTTCCTGTTTCATACCATTAGCATGCTTTAGCACTTAGCTAAGAATTGCTAGCATGTTTAACATGTTTATAACATGTTTATAACTCAATGGCATATTTACTATGTTGCCAGTACTGCATCACACTGTTAAACATGTCACTTCCTGTTGACAGTAGGTGGCACTATTACTATAACTGAATATTGTCATGTAGATGTGTTCAGGGCAGGACTCTTATCAAATGTGTGAAGTTTGGGGCAGATTGGACATTGCCTTCTTAAGTAACAACAACTTCCTGTTTCATTTCATTAGCATGCTTTAGCACTTAGCTAAGAATTGCTAGCATGTTTAACATGTTTATAACATGTTTATAACTCAATGGCATATTTACTATGTTGCCAGTACTGCATCACACTGTTAAACATGTCACTTCCTGTTGCCAGTAGGTGGCGCTATTACTATAGCTGAAAATTGTAATGTAGATGTGTTCAGGGCAGGACTCTTATCAAATGTGTGAAGTTTGGGGCAGATTGGACATTGTCTTCTTAAGTAACAACAACTTCCTGTTTCATTTCATTAGCATGCTTTAGCACTTAGCTAAGAATTGCTAGCATGTTTTAACATGTTTATAACATGTTTATAATTCAATGGCATATTTACTATGTTGCTAGTACTGCATCACAGTGTTAAACATGTCACTTCGTGTTGCCAGTAGGTGGCGCTATTACTATAACTGAATATTCTCATGTAGATGTGTTCAGGGCAGGACCCTTATCACATGTGTGAAGTTTGGGGCAGATTGGACATTCCATGCCTGAGTTACAGCAAATTACTATTTAATTGCAGTAATAGCATGCTTTAGCACTTAGCTAAGTGTTTGCTAGCATGTTTTAGCATCTTTCAAGTATGTTGATAGCATGTTTAGCACTTGCTGGCACTTTTTTATATGTTATTAGGAGTCCACAACAGTGTTAAACATGTCACTTCCGGTTGCCAGCAGGTGGCGCTGTGACTGTAACTGATTATGTGCATGGACATGTGTTCAGGACAGAACTCTTATCAAACGTGTGAAGTTTGGGGCAGATTGGACATTCCATACCTGAGTTACAGCAAATTCCTATTGAATTGCAGTAATAGCATGCTTTAGCACTTAGCTAAGTGCTTGCTAGCATGTTTTAGCATGTTTCAAGTATGTTGTTAGCATGTTTAACACTTGCTGGCACTTTTTTATATGTTATCAGGAGTCCACAACAGTGTTAAACATGTCACTTCCTGTTGCCAGCAGGTGGCGCTGTGACTGTAACTGAATATGAGCATGGACATGTGTTCAGGACAGAACTCTTATCAAACGTGTGAAGTTTGGGGCAGATTGGACATTGTTTGCCTGAGTTACAGCAACTTCCTGTTTCATGGCGAAACATCAAAATTTGTCAGGCCGCCGAGGACACGCCCTTCGACGAAAACTCAAGATCTTCGCAATTTAACGTCGCAAAGGCCTTAAGATTACACTCAGCAAATTTGAAGATGATCAGATTAAAACTGTAGGAGGAGTTCGTTAAAGTACGAGGCCTGAAAATGGCAAAAACTGCACAAAAATCTGAGAGGAAGTTCAAAATGGCTGACTTCCTGTTGTGTTAAGGGCTACGCTCCAAGAGACTTTTTTGTAGGTATTGGGCCATTACATGTATGTACCGAATTTCGTACACGTACGTGAAACGTAACGCGAGGCGCACTCCGTTGAACCTTTATAGGTGGCGCTATCGAGCCATTTTGCCCCGCCCAATTTTGAAACGCATATCAGATGTAAATTTTCGCCAGTTCTGACGCGTGTGCAAATTTTCGTGAGTTTTCGTGCATGTTTAGGCCCTCAAAAATGCGATTCATTGCGGAGAAGAAGAAGAATAATAATAATAATAATAATAAACAGAGCAATTCCAAGAGGGTCCTCACACCATCGGTGCTCGGGCCCTAAATAGAGGAGATACAAGGAGTACTTTTCTTAACTGCTTTAAAATTGCCTTTTTGCTCAATTTTAGACAGAAAATGTAAAGAAAATGACATGCAGCGAGACAATGGACTCTTTTCACATACTTTGATGAACGGTCATCAGCATCCTAAATCCTGCAAAGTTTTTATATTTTCATTTTCTTTTTTTAAATGTATGTACGTTTATAACCTTATACGGTAACGCTTTAAAATAACTGCACGCTATTAATCATTAGTAAACAGTTAATTCATCATTTATAAAGCATTAATAGACATAAGCAGTTTATAAATACAGCTATAAATGCTTTATTCTTGATTTAAAAGCATATCTATAATGTGTTTAATAATTGTATTTTCATACTTTATTAATTGTAAATTTATCATTTCTAAATGAAGTATTGCATTATTTACAAACCAGTTATTTAAGAGTTGTCAGTCGTTCATAAGATTACTTAGAAAGTGTGAGTAAATGATTAATAAACTATTTAAATGTACATTCATACATCTTATTATTCAGACATATAGTAATAGTTGCTTAGTGTGTTAGTAAATGCTTTATTAACATGAATTTATGCTGTAATTCATGGTTAATTCAGGGAGTTATAAATCATTTAGTAGTGGTCAGTTAACTGTATTTTGTGAGCTCATTTAAAGAGAGGACTAATTATGCCTCGTAAAGCATTTACAAAGGCTATTAAATATTTCTATGTTCTGTATCACTGTGTTGTGTATGTTTCATTTTTCTGTTTAGAAGAAAACTTAGTCTTTAAATCTCCTTTATAAATGCTTTACAAGGCATAACTAGTCCTCACTTTAGATGAGCTCACAAAAATAGTTAACTGACCACTACTAAATGCTTTATAACTTCCTGAATTTACTCCATTTACTTACAGTTTCTAAGTGATCTTATGAACCACTGACAACTCTTAAATAACTCATTTGTAAATAATACTATACTTCATTTAGAAATTATGTATTAATCATTAACAAAGTATGAAAAAAGAATTAAGCACATTATAGATATGCTTATAAATCAAGAAAAAAGCATTTATAGCTGTATTTATAAACTGCTTATTAATGTCTATTAATGCTTTATAAATGATGAATTAACTGTTTACTCATGCTTAACTAATGATTAATAGCGTGCAGTTATTAAAAAAAGTGTTACCCATTAGACTTTGTATTATATTACCTTTGCATAAAATTACAAGACTAGTTATCTCTGCTGTGAGTGTTTCTAATACAGCGTCTCTCTCTGACTGTCGTTATCAATCTCTCTCTCATTAGCGTGGAGTTTACCATTTTACAAACACTCAGAGTGTGAAGGTGCCTTTTGGACGAGACTCTGTGAGTGTGTCCAGCACATGGGAAGGTAGTGTACCTAGCGTCTCCAAGGTCCCTGAAGCAGCCACGCATGAAGACTCCACATCTCAGGGCCATATCGAGCTGTTCGCTTGAGACAGAAGGAAATCCGCCAAGGATGAGCCTTGAACCAGAGGGAACACCCGCATTGCATTATATCCAGCAGCTAACGCAAATGCCTGGAATAGCTCTCAATGCGTCTAGGAAATGAGATAGCGGCCTAAGCTGGCTGCTGTTTGAATGTTCGAATAGGAATGTTGGCAACCCAGTGGCGCTGGGAGGTCATAACAGGCACAGAACGCGGCTCCGCGCGGCTCTGAGGCAGGGCAAGCAACCCAGTATTGATAGGATGAGGAGGAAACAGTGCAACTAGCCGTGGGCTTCCACTATGTCCATGTGGGAAAAGGAGTCCTTTGAAGAGGCATAGACGCACGCCGACTGGGATGCACACCAAGACTTTACCACATGCTCATGAACGTCCGGGAAAAAGGAATCCTCCTCCTAGAAGCAGTTTTATAGGCCTGTCTGGAGGTACCAGGAGTCTAGTTCACTCCTGGTGGCCTCATCCGGAGCATTCCAGGCGAGGTCCAGCTCCTTAACCGCCTTCTCAATAACCCTGGCGAGCAGCGGACCGGAGAAAAGGCTGAGAGCTTCAAAAGGTTGGGCAGTTCTGTTTGGGCAGCCAATTTCCGAATGTAATCGTGTGCATCTCTGATGATTATACTGTGTGTATGTTGTATAAACACACTCGCAACTAAGCAGAGGCGTTATAGCGTTGTCAGCGGCACCGAGCGGAGTTTTGCCGCTGTAGTGGACACTCACCGCTAGGCGTCAACCCGTGCGTTCAGAGGCGAACTCAACTCTTGAGTATAATATTTGCAGGTGTCAAGGACACTCGGTTTAACCTAAGTCAGGTGCGTATGGAAAAATCTACTAAAATATGGCGAGCCAGCCAGGAGTCCTCAGAATCTCCCTCTGTCGGTGGACGGCGACGAGGCACTCGTCGTCTTTATTCTGCCAGACTGCAGAAACCCTGTTCGACAAAGGGACCATTCCGGACAGTCTATAAAAGGACTTAAGGTATTAAGGTAGGATGACAGACTCCATACTTCTCCTTTGAAATGCTTCTAAATTAATTGAAAGGTTGAATTGAATTTTGCTTCTGTTAAGTAAAATTATTGAAGAAAACTGGTGATCACATTTAAAAGATTTTAGGATTTAAATTGTGTTTTCCCCTTGGCTATTAAAGCCAATGATTATGGTTCAATTCAACCAAAGTGGTATTTGTTGAGTAGTTTATTTGTTGTGTTTGAGAGTGCTCCCAGAAAGCTGTCAATAAAACTTTGTTCCTGCAAATAACAACTCGTCTTGCTGGACTCCAGATTCAGGACCCGTAGTTGCTGTAATTGTTTTTTGTTTGAATGAGATTTTTATTCGGATTGAATATAAAGATTAAGAGAGAAATTAGAAATGTAGAAAGAGTTGAACAAGATCAAAATATCAATAAAAAATGCAGAAATTGTTAAAATTATAAATCATAATAATAGGAATATGCACCTGTGGAGCACTCTGTTGAGAATATGGAAATTTTGAGTCATGAAGAAACTTATTGGTTAAACTTTGATTTATATTTATGTATTGGCTCAAATGAGTTACATAAAAATGAGCAAAAGGTGCTCTTAAAGTGAGGAATAAATAGTAAGATATTAACTGCACGTGTTTAAATATTATACTCTCTATGTGAAGACGTCTATAATTTGTATCTTGTTATCCCTGGGAGACCGTTTGAAAAAAAACTGAATAATTCTTGACTTTAACGTTACACACTATATTATAATTAGATTTTTCCCTGCGTTTTGCAAAGAAGAATGCTTGCTTTCCCACAAAGAAGAACTATGCTTTTTAATAAAATGAGGAACTGCTGTTGTGATGTTAACCAGATGAGAAGTCTGGAATTAAGCAGTGCGTTTAATTTGATGTTTGCGGCTCTGAGTGTTCAAATTTCAGATAGCTGACTTGACAAACGGGAGTGAAAAGACTGAAGTCAAAGCGGACTGCAGAAAGAAGAGAGGAAGTGGCTGATGGGCCTTCAGCTCCTGAAAGAGGAAGTTGGCACTTCCGAGAGGAGTCAGCATGGAAAGAGAAAGAGTCAGTGCAGGAAAAGCTGAAAATTTCACTTTAGACTTTTCCTAAGGGCAATTTTTCCATGCAATTTTGCGGCAGGATAGATAAAAAGACAGACTGAGGAGAGAAACAACAGAGCCCATACACCACAACACTAGGCCTTTGAGTGTCATCACAGGCTGATGATCCAATGTATCAGCCCAACAAGTTCAACTCAATGACAATCCACACAGAAAGACTTGCATCCCCTTCCTTCTGGGCCAGGTGCTGCATTTTCAACGATCACTAACAAGATCGCATTAAATTTAGTTATTATATACTTGATTATTTTTTTTATTATTTACTGGTTTCACTGCAGTTCTTTGTATCCTCTGTTAACACTCTGAATCTGCTTTCAGTCGGCAGCAGTCCAGCCCTACTGCAGGGTCAATAGCAGAAGCGGGTGCTTGACTCACCAAGCCGTTAAAACTGGGGCTGGATTTGGCATAGTGAGGGTTATTACATTAACCAACTGTTATTATTGACTATTATTATTTTTTATTCTCTGGGAAAGGAAACAGGAAAAATAGCACAAGGTGTCCAAAGAAAAATTATGGCTAGAAAAGCAACAATATTGGTCACTCCATTTCATTTAAAGGTAATTTTCTAGATTCAATAAAAACAATAACTTTTGATATCACAAATTCTATCATATCCATGGGTATGAGATGGGGGGGGGGGGGGAGTCTTATTGGCCATTGATCCATGATTGTGTGGAGATCTCTGATCTTGTTTAAATAGCTTATGAGCAACATAATAGTATATACTGTACAACATAAATAATTGAAATTGCACAATGAATGACAAATTGCATTTGCGAAAATTAAAATTGGCTCTCTCAATTGCAACTGTAGATCTATACAATTCTTTTAAAGCAACACCATGAAACTTTTCCTCTTCGGTCGCCCACTGGTTGGAAACGAAATTGTCCATTGCCGCTGTCGTAAATTATTTAGCCTACCGTCGCACGCACGCTCGCTGTTTACCCAGCACCGGCTTCAGAATGAACGATGTCCACAGACAAGGTAGAGTATGTTACATGATTTCATGAAAGGATGATGTATTGCCACATCAGAAACGAAGAAAACCAAAATAATGACTATTGTAGCGCTTGACGTAAAGCAGTCGAGTTTTGTAGTTCTTTTTGTGGTCGGGTTCCTACCCGAACCCCGAAGTTACATAGTGCCAGTAAAATAATAATAATAATAATAAAAGTGATACAGACCCCGTCAGGCGATGGCAGAACTGTTACGACTTGTTGAACCACTGATTCGATTTTGGAAACATTATTTTAAGGTAAAAATTTTACATAGTGTTGCTTTAAAGTGTTTAATCTATTTGATTTTTAAAAGTTAGGTTTACATTCACGCCGTTAAACTCAAACCCATATGGCGACAGCATCGGACAATTGACAATTGATATCCTAACGTTTAGACACTGTCGCAAGGTGAATGCCACCACAGTGTGCCTACGTTCAGTAGCTTCTGCCGTCATCAAAAGTTTTGTAACCGTTCAGATTTGGTGGTATTCCACCCCTAATAATATATATATATATATTTCCCATTCAGTTCACAAGCTGCTGATGCAGACAAAAGGTATTATTCTCTGGCCTGAAAGGGTGTGAAAGCGACTGTGTAAAATATGGTGTTATGAGAGACACCAAGACAAATAAATTATGTCAATCAAAACAGCTGTATCTAAATTTATTAAGTGGGCCCACAGGGTAAAATATGCCCAGTATAATAATGGCCATGGATTAATATGGCTAACTATTCTGGCTTGGGTTATTGTTGTGGCAGAAAGAAACAGTGCGTCTGTGCAGTGCGCAAGATAGGAAGGCAGAGAGCTGATTTTTGATATAGATCTTGTGATTTGAGCAATTACTGAATAAGTTGATAATATTTCATTTACATTTATTCATTTAGCCTACGCTTTTATCCAAAGCGACTTACAAATGAGAACAATATAAGCAGTTCAACTAACAAAAGGACAACAACATGCAAGTGCTATGACCCTTCCCAGTTTAATCTAACTTGATTAATTCTTGAAAATGGCTACAGACTCAGCCGCTCTGGTTGGGTTAGGCAGATCATTCCTCCGTCAGGGAACAGTCCAGGTAAAGGTCAGAGAAAGAGATTTTTGTGCCTCTTTTGAGATGATGCATGAGACTCAACTGCATTTGAGTGTGTTGAAAGTTATAATGTTATTCTATGTGTTAGTTTGTCTGTATGAGACTAGCAGTAAGCTAGATCAACATTATAATAACATACTGATCATATTCTAACATTTCATCATGTTGAGCTATAAAATTGATTTGTTTTATGTACGTTTCCTCACCTGTCTAATAAAGTACATGCAATAGTGTCGTCTCTGTCGAGTCGAAGTTAGTCGCGGACGCTAGCTCTCGGCATCTCGAAAACGCCACGCCGATATTGATCCTCGTTTTAGTTCTCCTTTTGTCCCAAAGTCTGCTTGCCATGATCCATAATGTTTGAACGAAAAAAACAACAACAGCGTGAGCTGGCGCTAAACATTACCCAGTTGTCCACGTCTGTTGCCGTGGTTACTATGGCAGTATGAGCGGAAACCAGGGATAACGCGGAGACTACGTCATTGACAGGCGACAAGTCACAAGGGATGGGCACTATTTTAAATTGTGAATTTCTCTGAATTTACAAATTCTTGGAAACTTTTAAGACAATGGAAGTACACAATTGAAAGAAATGTATAACACTGTGCAAGTTGTTTTTGGATATTTTGATACAAAATTCTTACATATTGTACCTTTAAACACCAATGTAGTGGCGTCTATGTTTTTTTATCAGTTTTATTTTATTTTCGTTCACAACTACATGAAACGAGATTTTACTGTTATTAAAACAGATTTTTGAGCATTAGTGGAACTGAAAGTGTGAGAATAAACACGAAACACGCGTGATTGTTGTCATGCGGTGGATTCGGCCAATCGTGAAACAGCTGTGTCGTCATGAGAGCTCTTTTATTTTATTGATTTAACCAGGAGAGAAGACTCACTGAGTTTAAAATCTCTTTTACAGGAGTGTCCTGGCCAAGAAAGGCAGCCAAGTCTGCATATATCGTTTTTTTTTATCAGTTCACATCGGCAGATTCGGCACGCTCGGAGAGGAGCGGTAATATTTTATGGTGTTACAGTAGTGAAATTTAATTCAAAACTTTGACCTTAAAATTTTAGGTAGGCTGTGGTAAAGGCTAGTTTTGTAAACCGTGTCCTCCATCAGTCTGTGTGCGGGAATAATTTCGAGACGACCACCATTCAACACGAAATCAGTCATATAAACATTACAATGACTCCAAAGCTGTTCGGTTAAGGTAAAAAAGTTACTTAGTTCACCTTTAATCTGAGCAGTGTTTGATGTCAAATATTAACAGCAAAACCATAAGCCTGAGGTGGTACGGTGGGATCAGATGATAATGCCATATTCATGTATTCACTGTATTCATGTATGCTATTAGAAGAATATGGTGTTAATGAGAACAAACTCCAGTGAGTGATGCTGAGCGCATCATAACCACAGATTTATGATTATAACTCTGATTCTGTGTGTTTAAACAAACAGGTGTGATGATGAACCTCTCAGACGCTCTAGACCTCTGTCTGCTTCAGTGACTGAATCTCAAGCAACACATTCTGAACAATGAACAATGCCTACACTAATGAACAATAATACATACAAGATGGCGCCAGTGTGTTGGGCAAGCCGTCAGCAAGCTTCACGCTGCATCTGTCTTTTGTTTGCTGCTGTTTTATTTCTGTGTTTCTGCTGCCGGGATGTAACTAGCCTTCTCGTTTATAATCGCGAAACTTTGTTTGACATCCGAGCGTCCTGTGAGGGCTTGGGGCTGTCTACGGATGGCTTGGGAGAACAGGCTGGAGGCCTTCCCCCATGGTTATCTAACATCCCAGACTACCTGCGCTGTTTCCCGTGTGATCTCCGCCGAAAAAAGCGCCACAGGAGACGTGGAAAGCGTGCCGGAGTGCTTGCTCGCCTCAAGGCTTACCTGGGGTCTTTGGATGTGCCTCGTCCTCGTCTCATATGCGGCGGGGGCGGCTGTCGCCCCGCTGTCTGCGGCTGCCGGGGTTTGGAGGTCCCGCGCCTGCGATGGATTCGACCTGTCTTCCCCGGCCCGCCTGCCGGGGTCTCGTCGCTTGTTGTGGGCTTTTCTCCTGCCGACTTGGCCTCACAGCGTCTGCTGGTGGGCCGGGCATCTGAGTCTGCTGCCTTAGTGACAGCGTCTGGTTCGGGTGCTGCTCCTCCGACGCTGTTCCGCCTTCCTCGCGGTGTGACGCGCGGTGCCCTGGGGGCCGACACCGGGCTGGGAAACCCGGCGTTGGGGAGGAAACTTCGGCCGGACTGTCGACGTGGTGTGAATTCGGCTAATCTGCGCTCACTGCAGCGGGCCTCAATACCAGACAGCTTGGACTTAACTCTTCGTATGGCCCTGATTAATGTCAGATCACTGACCAACAAAACATTTGTGCTGAATGACTTTTTTACAACCCGCAAATTGGACTTTATGCTGCTGACCGAGACGTGGCTTCATGTTGGTGAGTCCGCTCCCTTTTCTGAGCTCCTCCCTCCAAACTGTAAATTTTTTAGCTCTCCCCGGACCACTGGCAAAGGTGGAGGACTTGCCACTGTGTTTAAATCCACCTTCCAGTGTCGGCTGTCTGCGTCTGTCACCTACTCTAGTTTTGAGCTACAGCTGTTTGAATTAAATTCCTCCCTGCCCATACTTTGTGCAGTTGTGTATCGTTCACCGAAATTTAACAAAGATTTTATGCAAGAGTTTGCTGGTTTTATAGCAGAAACCAGGTTAAACTATGACCATTTTATAATTTGTGGTGATTTTAATTTACATGTATGCTGTGAAAACAAACCTATGGTGAAAGACTTTTTAAATTTTCTAAACTCCTTTAATCTCACTCAATTGGTGTCTGGCCCGACACATGAAAAGGGACACACATTAGACCTTGTGCTGTCTCATGGATTGTGTGTTCATGTAAATGAAATCTGTAACGTTTGTATTTCGGATCACTATCCTGTTTTATTTACGATCACAGTCCCATGTTCTGTTGTTAAATCTCCTGCTGCACGCTGTCGTCGTGTAATTAACAGCCAAACTCCAGTTCAGTTCTCTGCTGCCTTCAAAGACTCTGTGCTCTATAACTTGGATGGAGGTGATGCTACTGGTGCTGATGAACTTATTACTCTTTTTAATTCAACCTGCACAAACATTTTGGACTCTGTGGCTCCTCTGAGGATAAAACGCACTAAAGCACTTTCAGAGCCCTGGTTAAACGATACCACCCGCTCGCTCAGACGTGCATGTCGGCAAGCTGAGAGAAGGTGGAAAAAAGATAAACTCAGAGTGTCATATGAAATCCTACAGCAATATTTATCTGACTATCAGAGAGCTGTAAAATCTGCAAAGTCTGATTTTATTTCTAAGCTGGTCACCAACAACTGTCACAGGCCACAGGTTCTTTTCAATATGTTTACTACAATTACGAACCCCCGTAACTCTGCTCCTTTTACACCTACAGCGGAACTCTGTGACTCTTTTCTAAAATTCTTTGTTGAGAAGATTTTTACTCTTCGATCTTCTGTAACCACCTCTTCTGACCTTGATCCCTCTGTTCCTCCTATGTGCCTTGCAGTTTTAGATCAGTTTGAGCCCATATCAATCTCCTCCCTATTTGAGGTGGTCAATCATCTGCGGCCCACAAATTGTCCTTCAGACAGCATTCCCTCTCGTCTTATTAGAGAAGTTTTTGATACCATTGGACCTTGTATTTTATCATTGATGAATACCTGTTTGGTCTCTGGCCATGTTCCGTCTGCCTTCAAACACGCCGTTGTACAGCCCTTACTAAAAAAGGAAAATCTTGACCCCACTGTTCTCTCTAACTTCAGGCCCATCTCTAAATTGTCCTTTTTATCTAAAGTCCTGGAGAAAGTAGTTTATAACCAGCTGCAAACATTTTTAATTAATAATAATGTTTATGAAAAGTTCCAGTCCGGCTTCAAACCCCGTCACAGTACTGAAACTGCACTTTTAAGAGTTTTTAATGACTTGCTTTTAACTATTGACTCAGGAGTCTCTGCTGTCCTAGTGCTCTTAGACCTCACTGCTGCCTTTGACACTGTTGACCACTCAATCCTCTTGTCAAGGTTGGAGAATTGTGTGGGAATCAAAGGTACTGCACTTAGGTGGTTTCAGTCTTACCTAACAGATAGGAGCTTTTCTGTCCACCTTGGCGATTATTTCTCTGAGACAGCCCCACTTACCTGTGGTGTCCCTCAAGGTTCTGTCTTGGGCCCCATTCTATTTTCGTTGTATATGCTGCCCCTAGCCTCCATTTTTGAGAAGTATGAGATCTCCTTCCATTGTTTTGCAGACGACATTCAAATTTACCTGCCCCTGAAAAGAAAGAGCTCATTCCAGCCCCTGCTTGACTGTATGAAGGATATTAAAAAGTGGATGAACCTAAATTTCCTCAACCTAAACGAAGACAAGACAGAGGTCATAGTGTTCGGACATCCTGAACTGTTTGATGTGGACTCTCTCGGCCCTCTAACTTCAAACAACCGCTCAACTGTGAGGAGTCTTGGTGTTATATTTGATAGTGCATTTAAACTTGATAAACAGATATCCACCACTGTTAGATCCTGCTTCTTCCAGTTGAGAACTATAGCCAAGGTAAAGGCCTATCTCCCGCCTAAAGACTTAGAGAGGGTGATTAATGCCTTTATAACTTCTCGCCTTGACTACTGCAACTCCTTGTATGTGGGCTTAGACAAGACATCTATTCAGCGCCTGCAGTTGGTACAAAATGCTGCTGCCCGCCTCCTAACAGGAAAAAAGAAGAGAGACCACATCACACCTGTGTTGCGCTCCCTCCACTGGCTTCCCGTTCATTACAGGATTGATTTTAAAATCTTACTTTTAACTTTTAAATGCCTAAATGGATTGGCTCCATTGTATTTAACAGAGCTTCTTAATGTTCATACTCCAACTAGAGTGTTGAGATCCACCAATCTCCTCCTCCTGGATGTGCCCAGAAGCAGACTTAAAACCAGAGGCGACAGAGCCTTCAGTGTAGCTGCCCCAAACTTATGGAACAACCTGCCACTCCAGATTAGAACTGCCCCAACTCTCGCACGCTTTAAATCACTGTTAAAAACACATTTCTTTTCTCTGGCATTTCCTCTCAGCTAAGTTTGTTATCTTTCCTGGCAAATTTTAAACTTAATTTAACTATATATCATATACTGTATATTATAATGTTTTTTGGTTGTAGTTTTACTGTGTGCCTTGTTGTATTTTTATCTTGTGAAGCACCTTGGTCAACCTTGGTTGTTTTAAGTGTGCTATACAAATAAAGTTGATATTGATTGATATTGACATTCCCCATGAGATTGAGTAACAGCTAGACTCTGGCTTCAGTCGACACAGAGTACGAGTGTTTGAGACACTGAACACATTCCCATGAATCCGTGTGTCGTATGATGAGAAAAGCACATGTGTCTTTATGAACGAGTGGATTCTCTCTCCTCCCACAGTCCTTTGCGGTTCACACTGAGATTCAAAGCAGACTGTTATATAATATGTGTGTGTGTGTGTGTGTGTGTGTGTGTGTGTGTGTGTGTGTGTGTGTGTGTGTGTGTGTGTGTGTGTGTGTGTGTGTGTGTGTGTGTGTGTGTGTGTGTGTGTGTGTGTGTGTGTGTGTGTGTGTGTGTGTGTGCGCTTGGGCTGATATAGCGTGTGTGATCTCAGATCTCAGAGTTTGTTTGGGGTCCTTCACTGAGGTCCGTTGCAGCGTGTTTCCTTTCTGGTTTACTTCGACTGATCTGGGTTTGATTCATTTCAAATGTACTATATGGGAAACATATAAGCATTTCATAAGACGAATTCTTAAAGTCCCCCTGTAGTCAATAATTTTATCCCTTAAATCTCATCTTTGATCACCAAAATTACACATTTAAAAGTTTTGAAAAATATTCTTTATGCCTTAAAATATCTTGAATGTAACTCATTTAGTATGCGCGGTTCTATGAATATGCAAATGAGCCCCGCCTCCACTCACTCACTCACTCAGAGATCCACTGGTTGACCTGATCACACGTTGATCTGATTGGTTACTGTAGTTTGTGACATCAGAAACACCAGCGATTTCAAATCGTGTTCAAAACGTGTCAAGTGGAAAATACTCAGCAATGCTGTCGACTTATGAATTTACACATGGATTATCTTAAAGCATATTAAAAACACTCGTCCTCTGTTAGTGTTGACACTATAGAGTTATGTTACAGATGTTTTCCAGACTTTTGGGTCACTGAGATTCTCTAGCCACTGTGTAAATCAGAAGGAGAAGACGGTCTCAATCTTCACAAGTGCCACAGTTTCTGCAGTATAAAGTGTGTGTGGTGTGCACATGTGAAGTTTCAGTATATGCATCAGAGCATCTCCAGTCTGACGATTGGACGTAATATCCAGGGTGATTTTAACAGCTCTACTTTGACTCGTTGTAGATATAGACTGTCGAACGTCATGGCATTTTACACAAAACTGTAAATGATGTGGCGTGCTGTCTGAGGACGGATGCTGAAAACTGACGAGGAACGAAGGTGAGTCAACTGTGTATAAACTCTCAAATTTGCTGGGTTCTGCCTGTTGGGTCATTTTGTTGGGTTATTTACAAAGTGTTGGGTAGTTTTGTGTGTAACCCACTGCTGGCTTTAATTTCATATAAATAGCATTTACTGCTAGGAAATATAAATAACCATTAATGAGGTAAAAATTAGCCCAGCATTTAGTCAAAATGAGCAGAGTTTGGGTTAAATTTTGCAACCCAACCTGCTGGGTTACTTTAACCCATCATGTGTTATGTCCAGCGCTGGGTTGCCAAATAGGTTGTTTTTAACCCAGCCATTTTAAAGTGAATATAGGCTTCCTCTCATGCTGATATGATTGAATTTGGAGGAGATAATTGCCGTTGACGAGTTGATTGGATATATCAGTAACGCTTTAGATTACAGCCCGGAAAGTACTGTGTAATTAAGAGGAATTTACAGTGTAACCTTCTGTAATTATAGTGCACCTATAAAGTACTTTCATGTAAGTATAAGGAAACAATATGTAAAGTTTGGGGAATAAAGGGGTAACCAGGAGAATTAAAAATATATGTATACTGTAAGTATTATAGAACTAAGGGGTACTTATTCTACTATTATGATATAACAATCTTATACATTTGGGAGCAATTTAGCGAGAACATACACTGCATACCTTTTTGTAAAAATTGTGTACCAATACATACTGTTTAGCCTTTTTAAAATGACAGGGTACATATCAGTGCATTTATACTTTAAATACTGGGAAATATATCTTGTTTGATGTGGTTACAGGGTAAGTGGTGCTTGTATAATAATAAAGGTTTCAGAGTCAGTGAAATAAGATGGTGTGTATGCATTTTTATTGTAATTACCCTGTAACTACATGGAACAAGAGGGTAACAAGCACTATTACATGAAACATTAAGCAAAAGTTGCAATAGTTTTCATTTTCAGTGCATTTTTGTTAAAAGATTACTTTATAAATGCATAGATTTGTACCTTGTAATTTTTAAAAAGGCTATACAGTATGTTCAGGTTCAACATTATTTAAAAAAGGTACGCAGTGTATGTTCTCGCTAAATTGCTCCCTAAGACTGTTGTATCACAATAGTAGAGTAAGTACCCTTTATTTTATTTTTTAATTCTCCTGGTTGTTACCCCTTTATTCCCCAAACTTAAAATATTGTTCCCTTATACTTGTATTGTAAGTACGTTATAGGTATACTATAATTACCGAAGGTTACACTGTAAAATCGCTTTAATTACGCAGTAGTTTCCGGGCTGTAATCTAAAGCGTTACCGATATATCATTAGAACATGCTCCTCACAAACTTTGTTAATGAAACATCATTTTTTTAAGAAGACTTGGACACCACTCACATTCATTGCTGTATAATATTTCTCTTACAATTACTGTATTATAGTGAGAGCATACAGTACAGTAGCCTATTAGCATGGTGTTCCAGTCTGTGTGTGTGTGTGTGTGTGTGTGTGTGTGTGTGTGTGTGTGTGTGTGTGTGTGTGTGTGTGTGTGTGTGTGTGTGTGTGTGTGTGTGTGTGTGTGTGTGTGTGTGTGTGTGTGTGTGTGTGTGTGTGTGTGTGTGTGTGTGTGTGTCCCTACTCATGATGTGATCCCAGTGAGTCTCAGGATGGAGGTGGAAGAGGAGGATGATGCTCTGAATCACCTTCACTCAGTGGTGACCGATGACTTCATGACGTGTCCCATTTAAGGACCAATCAGAAATCGCGCTCTTTCCCTTTAAGAGCAGCTGCATTGCCTTGAGAATAGATGCGCGCGCGTGACGCGTCATGTATTCAGACTCTATGGATGATATTGCGATGCGATGCGCTGGACTCCTCCGCAAACCCGCGGCGATGGACCTGGATTAACAGCACTGGCCTCACGTGCAGTGACGCATTTAACGGAGGTGAGGATGGACGCGTGTAATGATGATGATAATGATGATGATTCAGCGCGCAGCGTTTACAGGACGCGTTCAAAAACGCGAGTCGGAGCGCAAGAAGAACGCGTCCTGAATGAACGGCCCATCGCACTCATTCATCATGCGCCGCTGTACCTGTGTTCAGTGTGTGTGTTCAAACGCTTTGTGTGGAGTAACTGATGATTGAGTCCGTTATCGGGTCACAGTCGCCGGTTCTGGTTCAGTGTCGGTCATCATCTGCACAGTGTTTAGTGTTGCGCGCGCGCGCGCGCGTGTGTGTGTGTGTGTGTTATTGATTCAGGCCTCGTGCACCGGCTTCATTCACCGAGATTCACAGCATCATGCATTACACACCCAATAACAAACAACCTGGAATAATCATAAAAGTGATAGGCGTAATGGTTTTTATACTGTACAAACTATATATTCTGTCCCCCTACACTGCCCCTGTCCCTAAACCTACCCATCACAGGAGACATGCTGCATTTTTACATTTTAAAAAAAACATTGTTTTTTATGTTTTTTAAGCTATTTGAAATATGAGGACTCATGCAATGTCCTCATATTTCACGTGTAAGTTGTAATACCAGTGTAATATGCATGTCATTATACACATTTGTGTCCTCATATATCACAAAAACAAGCACACACACACACACACACACACACACACACACACACACACACACACACACACACACACACACACACACACACACACACACACACACACACAGACCCTTCTGTTGGTTTGGGGGGCCATAACATAACATCAATAACACCACTGCACACAAGGACGCTTTTCAGCACCCAAAATATAAACAATCTAGTCTCTCTAATAATACGAGGGCATAGAAACTGCATGTGTAAGAATTCTATAGAGATATGTTGAGTGAATGAAACTGTGTCACCTCTGTAAATAAACTGTATATATTAATTTAGACAAGTGCAAAACAGTCACTGTAAGCAGAAAGTGTGGCAGAACGGTTTTCAGTGGCATTTGAAGTCCTTCCTCATTTTATTCCCGAAGTGTTTTCAAAGTTCAACAGTAAACTTGAATATCCACTAAGTCAACATTTCCATGACTTATTTTCTGTCAAACATGAGCATGACACGAGTGTGTACACAAATTAATCTTTCAGAATATTCACAAAAACCTAACCTAAAAGAGTATTGAGTAAAAACCTATAGCTGAAGTGTGTTTTTGAGTAACTTTATTGATTAAGCCATGACTTCCTGTTTCACTGGGCTGTAAATATGGGGAGACACACAGGCCAGATTCATACACACTCCTCAAACAACCCAGCACCACACCAAAAACACAGTTCAGTCATTCAAACGCTCTTTTCCTCATTTTAGCCAATAATTAGGAAGTTTAAATCATTGAAGATGTTAAAGTGTGTTAGTTTACCAAAAAATGTCTCACCCTCATGTCGTTCCAAGACTTTCGTTCATCTTCGTGAAGATATTTTAAATTGAACCTGAGATATTTCTATTCACCAGAAACTCTGATGCTTCAAAACCTTCATAAAGAGATGGTAAAATAAACCCATATGAAAGGAGTGGTTTAATCCAAGAGACATTTCATTAAAGTCCCCCTGAAGTCAATCGTTTATCCCTTAAAACTCATCATTGATCACCAAAATGCAGAACCATGAATATGGAAAATACTGAGGTGCAAATAGTATTTTTACATGGTGTGTATATCGCTAAGAAAATATGCTATTTTCACTAGGTGTAAATATCCGCTGCTATAAGATATGCTATTATTAGGAGCGTCCCCAAGAGCTTTGACACAGTTCACACACACACTGCTGATAGTCTGCTGGGAGCATCACAATAAAGTGTGTGCAGATATTAATCAGACTAATACTCTAATGACTTCTAGTTGACATGGAGTTACTTCATGTCTAAAGTGGGCCATCGATCGAAATAAAGTGTTAGCAACATTTGTCTGGTGATATTTGTATTCTTCTAAATGTTTTACTTGAATTAAAGATTAGATTTTTGTGAATATTTAGAAAAGCTGTATTGTTCTATATCAGTGTAACGCACGTGTCTTAACGCCTCTTATTTTCAGACAGATGCAGGTCTGTGTGTGTGTGCAGTCGGTGTGTGTGTCTGTGCAGTCAGTGTCATTCTCTGCTTTATGAAGATAAATCTACTGTCCAGAGAGAAGAGAGCGCTGTGTGTCTGTCACAACAGGCATTAATAACACACAGGCTAGCTATATATGGCTTGGAAACACACACGGCCAGTACAGTAAACTCATTACTATAGTAGGGATATTCATACTGTATTTATTTAGCATGACAAATCTGAGTAATCTTGCAGTCTGCTGACATTTGTGTTGTTCTTCTGCTGTTTGTCTATGCTGTTACATTTACTCTAAGTAGGCTATGTTGAGTAAGTGTTGCATGCGTGTTCTGTGGCAATGGGTGTTGATACATTTCAGTAGTGTGGGTTCGGCATGATGTTCTTTCAAATATTGCATTCATTTCCTTTAGAAGCATCCAAGATGATAAAATGTGTTTTTGATCAGTGCAGAAATACAGTATCATACGTATGTTCAGATATAATAGATCTTATATTATGATCATGTTAATATTTAGGCTTCATTCACTGATGTTCTGATGAGGTGAAACTTTACTTTCTCAGTTTTGATTTCTATAAAGCATTTTAAAGGTGACATTAATACTAGTGTCAGTATTAACCGAAGCTATGACCATCCATGACGATAGTGCTTCTACTTGCAATTTTTTTTATCTTGCTGTTGTGAATTATGATCTAAACAAAATGTTTCAAAATCACATTAAATTGACTTGCATGGACAATTACCCTCATGCATATAGTAAAGATGCTCATGTGTGTTTGTCAAGGATTATAGGTTTCCTACCACATGGTTGATTTAATGTTAAAAACACAAGCATAATCTATTATAAACATAGGCTGAATCTGAAATCGCCCCCTTTAACCTCAAATAGGGCGTTATTTAAGGGAACAGCCATCAGTAGTGGTGTCCAAAACCATAGTGGACGTAATTGAGTGCACTTATTCAATCCCACAATGCACTGCAATAACGAGTGTACAACCAATGTAGGCTCAACGGCTGTCTTTATTCACTCACTCGTTTTTATTCACTCCTTCAAGTAAAGGTATTAGTGGACTAGCGTAGGGAATCGTGAATTAGTGTTTAGGGGGCCATATTCTGACATTTGTTATAGTTCTTGACCAGTAGGTGGCGCTGTTCCTAAACTGCTCGGATACCCTCAGGGCACGGTGGATATGACCAAGTTTCGTTGCGATAAACCAAACCATTGCCCTGATTTAGATTTTCTGAAGATTGGGAAAAAAAAATCTTTGCCATGCAAGAACTATTCTTGTATGTCAAAAAGCTACACATTTTGATCTACAAAAGCTGTGATCTGATTGGACTGACCAAATTTAGGCCACATCCACACAAAGCCAGAGCTTTCCCTATCCAATCTTTTTTCCCTCGTTCAAAAAAATATCTGCGTACACGAAACCACTGAAACCGACTCAAAACAATGTAGTATATATGCCAGACCAGTATGTGGCGCTGTAATTCTGCCACAGAGATACACTAAAAACGGAGAAGACTTAGAGCATGCGCATAAAACCTTGCACTGTATACAATAATAATAGTAGCTTCTTCTTTTTTACCAAGAACTTTATTGAACAATATTTAACAACCATAAATGGCCTGGTACAAAATATGAAATGTCTTAATCGGACAACAGACACGCATCATAGCATAAGAAAGAAAGAAAATCTAAATCAATAACGAAGTAAAATAAAGAAATAAAATAAAAATGCATTCAAGTAAATAATAAAGGGGAAATGAAATGAAAGAGGCTCAGTGGCAAGCATGTGGTCCACAGTTGTTGGTGCGGTTACGTGGCGTAGCGGTGTCTGACTACAGTCGACACGTGGGGTGATGACATCATCGATGACATCATCATCATGACATCACTCAACATACGGATTGGCTGTACACACAAAAACGCAAGGGTGAGCCGCTTCAGGCTCTCGAAACGTCCATTCTTTTTTTTTTACGTATACTGCTAAACACGTCTCCGTGTGGACGTGGCCTTAGGCTACGTTCACACTGCAGGGCTTAATGCTCAATTCCGATTTTTTGAAAAAATCCGATTTTTTTGCAAGGCCGTTCACATTTCTAATTAAATGCGACCTTTAGTGATCTCCTGTGTGAACGTGAAATGACCCAGA
The DNA here is from genome assembly GCA_036326025.1 of Chrosomus eos. Lineage (NCBI taxonomy): Eukaryota > Metazoa > Chordata > Actinopteri > Cypriniformes > Leuciscidae > Chrosomus > Chrosomus eos. Next base: position 21,364 of record JAZAVI010000480.1, read on the forward strand.
AGTGACCCGCATGCGCAGAAGAGTACTCAACGGTCAACGACGTCACTTGATGTTTGCGGAAGTACCTAAACATGAATGTCAACAGTGGAGCTCGTTTAGCAATATTAAAGTTATTTTCCCAACAGAGCCAGCACAATTACAATCTTTTCGTTTTAAGAAGAAAATTAAGAAGGAGGAGAGCGTTTGAGCGCCTTCGATTAACTCACGGGAAGAGACACGTCTGCGGCGGACCTTAACAGTGCAACACGTTGGAGTGTATTGACAGGTGCGTGCTATCGGTGCTATCGTACGATAGCTAACTTGTTTATCTTCTCATTCCCGCCTACTTCAACGCAGAATTATGACGTTTGTCGCATATCAACGGCGTGCGGGTCGGATACATGCGACCTGGCCGTTCAGATTGAGGTCGCATTTCAAAAGATCGGATACGTATCGGATTTGGACCACATACCCAAGTGGCCTGGGTCGCATTTGAAAAGATCGGATCTGTGTCGTTCAGACTGTCATGAAAAGATCGGATACAGGTCGCATAGGGGCAAAAAAATCGGAATTGGGTCGTTTCAGCCTGCAGTGTGAACGTAGCCATAGACTTAGCAGCACCACTGTCCCACTACAGTTGCTCTCAGACATCTGACACTCTCTGGTTTACTGACCTGTCTCTCTGTCTGTCTGTGTGTGTGTGTGCCAGGGGTTTGCCGGGGCATTGGCATGGCCTAGTAATGAACGGCGCCGGGGCTCCCAGCAGCCCGGAGCATAACTCCTGCACGCGGCCCGACTGGAAAGAGTTCTGTGAGCTTCACGCTCGAGCTTCCGCTGCAGATTTCGCCTACAAGTTCCGGCGTTTCATCAGCGAGAACCCATGCTACGACTCGCCCGGTGCTGACGCCAGCTTTTCGCAACACTTCGCGCAACACTTCTTGACCTGCTTCTCTGCGGCCCTCGAACAGGTTCAAGGACTCGGCTCTCCGGGAGACTCCTCTGCTCCTCAGTACAGCATCGTGCCCTTTGTGGGCATACAGAGTTGCACGTTACCCTTCGGCCACAGCCTCTACCAGCGCCGCAAAGACGTGGGGGCGTCGAGCGAGTCGCTGGACAGCATGGACAGCGGAGGAGGCGGAGCTAGTGGACAGGAGCAGCAAACGCCAACCCGTAAGGCGCCATCCGTGAGCCAGTCCAGAAGTTCGGAAGACGTGTCGCTAGGGCGGCGCAAGACGCGCTTCAAGAAGGGCTTCTCCCTGCGCAACATGAGTCTGAGTGTGGTGGACGGGGTGAAGGAGATCTGGCACCGCAGGGCCTCCCCAGAACCGGACCCCTCGGGGGGCTCCAGGAGGACCAACGGAGCCGAGGCCATGGGGGCCGAGCACTGGAGCCAGAAGCTACGCCTGCCGCGGGCCTCTCAGGGCCACCGGGTGGAGCTGCTGGAGATCCAGAGGGAGGGCGCGCTCAGGTACATGGTGGCCGATGACACTCACTGCATGGGGGCGGGACAGTGGCAGAAGTGCCGGTTACTGCTGAGGAAGACGGCCGGCGCCTACCTGGACACGGGAGAGAAGTTCCAGCTCGAGTTCTACGTTCCACCAAAGGTACAAGAGTGTGTGTGTGTCTGTGTGTGTGTGTGTGTGACATTAGTAAGCAAGTGTATGGATCGGGGAAGAATAACCAGATAATTCTCATAGCATCCCCATAGTGTCGGCCCAGATTTGGCCCACATCTGGCAGGTCACCGTGATTTTGCCAATTAAGACATGTTCCTGGATCAACATTTTGTTGATCCTGGGTCAACATTCCTGTCCCAAAATGTGTCCTTACCCAATCCCTACCCCTAAACCTACCCCAACCCATAACTTTTCCCTAAAATCAGATGGTAATGATAGGTGAATAACACTGATGTTTAAGTACTTCACTAAACTTGACATAAACTGTAAACTTGTCCCTCAAATCTGATTGGTTGATTGGAAAGTTGTTCCAGGATCAACAACGATGTTGATCCAGGAACATGTGGTACTTGGCGAAATCACGTTCACCAATCTTGTACACGTGGATTGCCGGAATCGGGTCGACACTATGTTTGCTGTCTGGGATATATTTTAATCTTGCATGGGCAAAGTGAACATTGAGTGAGTCACTTATTTGTCATTGGCACTGGGTACACTGGCCATCGAAGAGCCTGTGACGAGGCTAAGATTCAGACAATGAAGGTACAGGCCCGTATTAGACTTAAACAATGAAAAATTTAGATGAGAACGGTTGAGATAAGATAACAGGTGAAAAATAAACAATGGAATAAGCCTGGTTTCCATTACCCTTCAAATTGCTCAAATTGTGAATTGAAAATATTCCCAATGGAAACATGTCAATTTCGCAAAATCTCCCATATATTGCAAAAAAGTTTTTAACCTCGCATTGAGTTTTTTTTTAAGGCAATTCGAAAAAGAAATATTTCACAAAACTGCAATGGAAACTTTTACAGTCACCTGACGTACGTAACAGTCGATCATCCTTGTTTGGATAGAAGACGAGATAGAGTTCTTCATTAAACTCATAAAGACAAAAGTATTACGGGAATACTGGATTCTAAACAACAAAGACATGCCACAATTTATCAAGACCTTGAAGCAGATACTAGGGAGAAACTCCTCATATGTGCTGATCACAAGTATGAGGAACTTTCCTTGCCATTAATGCTGGATAACACGCCTACATCTCTTTCCATTAAAAATAATAGCTAGTGCTGTGGCTGTGATATACATAAACCTACCAACATCCGTCGCCAGGACTTTTGGAATGACTTAATGCTAGAGAGAAAAATTACGTTTTAGTTGCATAACATTGATGAATGAAAACGCCGTCATTTAGAAAATAAGTAATGGAAATGCAGGTATAGTATATATAATGCAGCTATAATAAAAGTAGCGTGCTATTAAATCATCAGAACAGTAAATACAACCAAAATAGTAGTAGAATAATTTAGCATCATCCAATAAATGTGAGAAGCACTGGGTCGAGGTTTAGGGATTGGGTAGTTTTAGGGTATTTTCATGTAGCCAGACCTTTGGCTAAACCGTCCACTTTCCCAGGAAAAGACTCTTGTTGTTCAGGTGTGGGATTATCTGACAGGGATTGCTACAGTCGTAGACTGGGGTGAAAAGAATAAATTAACTTTGTGTTTGTTTTAATATCTTTCAAAGATTTGATGGACTTTTACTCTAGTGGACAGTTTTTTTTTAAAGAACTGATGGCAAACACGTGTGTGCTCTTACTGCCAGACGTAGAGTAACGCTAGGAAAAGTGCTTTTCCAGGTTTACCATGCCGTCTGAGGCTGAGATGCTGATATTCGTCAGCTAACTCTTCAGTATTTGAAGACTGAAGCTACACTTAATCCAGTGTAGCTTCATCAGGCATAAGACGCCTTCATGAACCACACATATGTTAGTAGAAATGTTTTCTTCATTAAAATGAGTCAGATCCGGCCTCTTAAAACCCTATTCCCACATTTTGGTTTGGGTTCAGAAGCGTTTAAGGGGATTTTGGGAAGCTGGTCTCAGAGCAATTTCAGTCCCTCAAGACGGCACTAATAACTTCCTCTTCCTGAACAAACTAAAGATAGGGTAAAAATAGAGTGTGAGTGAGTATCCTTGCTAGCTATAATGTAAACAGTGTGTGTTTGAGCTCCTGTGTGTCCTCATAAATGCTTACAGTGTAGCACATCATGACCGTCAGTGAGATCGCTCAACAGTCAGGAGTGTGTGAGATACAGAAGCTCATCCAGAGAGAATCAGTGTGACGATGTGTGTGTTGTACAGATCATGCTGAGCACCAGTTTACCAGTTCAGTGTTTTCAAAACAACATCCTTTTCCCTTACATGAGACCTCGTCTTATAATCGCTGAAACCACACATGTAAACACTAGAAGTGATAATACAAGCAAATACAGGGCTCATAGTAAGCATGTCCCGTTTCAGCCCAGTTGATGCATGATGCTGTGTTTTGTTAGTTTTTTAAAATATTTTTCGCAATAATCTTTATTATGTGAATACATCAATATGTTTCTAAATATGCAAACTGTTCATCTGTATTTCAAAATAAACGTTTAAACCCTCGCTCTGAGTTTACATGTGGACATTAAAGCATGTTTGTGTTCAGGAAATACAGTAGTATTACCACCTAGAAGTGGCCAAATATTAAAGATTGAGTGAACATTTGAAGTAAATGTTGTTTGGCTAATATTAAACAAGGATTTGATCTGCTGTAAAGTGTAACAACACCAGGCCGCTGATGCCTCTACGGGCATTTGTTATAATACATAATGTAAGAGGATTTATTTATATAAAGTAGACTTATATTATGTATTTTAAGTGTTGTTTTATAAAACCACATGATTACTTGCTTTTGATACTTTACAATGACTTAATAAACATACAGTGCATAAGTGAATACACCCATGCTAAAGTTGACTAAAAAGAGGAATAAAAATCATCTTTTGGAAATTGATCTTAATGCCTTAATTAAAAATATTAGGAAAAATCCAACCTTTAAGGACACCAATGTTCTTTGTGAATGAATAATTTATCATAAATAAATAAATGTTCTTACTTAAAATACAGTGTGCATAAGTCAGTGCCCCCCTATGTTAAATTCCCATAGAGGCAGCAGATATTTATTTCATGGATCCAAGAAAATATGCATCCTGATTTTAAGGAAGAACATTTATTTATTTATGATAAATTATTCATTCACAAAGAAAATTGGTGTCCTTAAAGGTTGGATCTTTCCTCATTTTTTAATTAAGGCATTAAAATCAATTTCCAAAAGATGATATTTTTTAGTCAGCTTTAGCATGGGTGTATTCACTTATGCTAAGCACTTTAATAACAATGAGACAAATAGAGGTATTTGCTTAGATTTATTTTTATTACCAAAATAAATCTGATTACTCAGTAATTGATTGATTGTGTTGATGTGTGTTTGTAGTCGTCTAAACCCAAAGTGAGCGTCCCGCTGTCCGCTATCGTGGAGGTGAGGACCACCATGCCTCTGGAGATGCCCGACAAAGACAACACGTTTGTGCTCAAGGTACGTCATCTCACACACATCATATACGTAGCTGTTCTCTGGGAAACGCAAGAACTTGCCTACTGGATCTAGATCCGTGTTGTCAGATCAAACTGTGCTGTTGTCTTGTGGGTTGCAGGTTGAAAATGGTGCCGAGTACATTTTGGAGACCATCGACTCTCTGCAGAAGAACTCGTGGGTCGCAGACATCCAGGACTGCATCGACCCCGGGTAAACTGAGTCACCAGCGTCACACACACCTTTACTTTCTCAATCTAAGAAATTCTCGTGGAGTACATTTTAAACAGAGTCGTATGCAGCATTCCTTTAACACTAAACCGAAGCCGCACTGCTTTCTCTGATAAGAGTTCAAAAGAAAAACATAGTTACATGTTTAGTGGTACGCAGTAAAATCCTCAGTGTTAAACAAACACTGCTCAGTTTTCATATTGTCCTAATCTATATAGAGAAAAGTAAGTGTTGCAGTTAGTGAAATAAAGTAGATTCATTCTACAAGTGATAATTGAACATTAGTGATGAACACCTGCTGTTAACAAGCAGAGTCACTGAAGACAAGAGGAACAGGATAAAAGAGAAGAAACACATCTACATCTGACTCAGTCACACAGCCTTAGATGAAATACACTGCAAATAAAATCAGTATCTCACCAGAGGATTATTAAACAACTCCAAAAACAGCATTACCATATTCACTAATTACAAACCGTTTGGCTTTATCTCTGACATATGGTACATGAACAGAGGTTGTTGAAGCCCTTTAGTTTGAGAAAAGCGCTATTTAAAATAAACATATTATTATAGTTGGGCACTTGACCACTGACTTGGGTTAATTTAATTCCCTTTCAGCACTTGTTGATCACTAAAGCACTATTGACTACCATATTTCATCATCCTGACTGCAATGACGTATCTTTTACATGTGCATTTTTGGAGTCAGTGACAGCTAGGTTTTGACCCATGTGACTTCCCATAAGAGTCTTTAAAAACTTATAATTTTGAATTTTCACTATCAAGTTGATATTAACTGTCCCATTCTTCTCACAACCCTGTTATTGAACAAACTGCTTATGATTATGCTTTTATTAGGCATTTTTCTTGGTTTTCATATCTCTAAATGTTTTTGTTTTGCAATGAACACAAGCTCTTTTTAACTGATCTGTGTACAGAAACTGGAGACGCATCCTTTTAAACATTTCACTAGTTAGAGTTTTTTAAAACTTCGGATTTAAAAAATGATTGAATGATTGATTGATTAATCAATGGATGACATTGATTAATAATATAATCCTAACTAAAACAATTAAAATAACAATTAAAAAACAATCACTTCTACTTTCAACATAGGGAGCGAAAGAAATTACAAAGTTATAATCATATATTATAATAAATCCTATATTTTTTAATATTATACTGTTTTTCTGGTAACACTTAGGGCTCTATCTTGCACCCGGCGCAATTGACTTTGTTCACTGACGCATGTATCATTCCTATTTTGCACCCGCGCAAAGCGGGCTTTTCCCTCCACAGACGCGCGTCAGTAAACTAGGAAATGAACTTGCGCTCCCTGGGCGGGTCGGCGCAAAAAGGAGGCGTGTTTTCGGCGCAAACATTCCTTAGTGCTATTTTGCACTTCCAGAAAACAATTCCGCCACTGACCAAAAAATACCTGGTCTAAAGTCAGTGGCGCATTGTGCGTTGTTCATAATGCTATTTTAAGCGCGCATGCTTGGCCATAATGTAGCGGGTGCACAACGCACACACACTTTGATTCTCTCATCAACACAGATGCAGCAGTTTTTATTTTTGCAAATCATACATTATAACAAGGACAAATATTACCACACGAGGGAAATCATTGTGGTGTCCATGAAGATGTGAAAAAATAGGCATAAATCTAGCTTACACATTTACCAGTGTATATTGGTAATTTTTCAGGCAAATTGTAGTAATGACGGATCAGATCTGTTTGCCCAATAGTGGCAAGACACATATGTATATAAGGACATCTGACAAATTATTTTGTCCGTCAAGAACTAGGAAGAAAAAAAAAATCGGAAGACTGCGAAATCACCTTTACCATAATGTAAGTACATTAAAAACCTTACTCTTTAACTTACCAGTTAAGTTGAGCTTTCTCATATTTTTTTCTATTGATTTGGGTGGTGTTGTCCCATCCCCAATGTCAATTCTCTTTCTTTTACGGCCCTGACGAGAACATCGATCTCCTCGGCTGTGAACCGCTCCTGGCGCGCGCCTGGTAAATGCGCCATAATAATAACAATCCGCCATGCAACATGCGCTCCTGCTCTTAAAGGGTATGTTGGATGACGCTCTGATTAGTTTATTTCACGTTACGCCCAAACCACACCTATGAATAATGAAGCTACTTCAGACCAACCTCTTTTAGATTTGCGCCAGGCGCAAGAGGCATTTATCTCGCCGGGAAAATAGCAACAGCGCCGGGATCCGCCCACAAAGTTACTTGCGCTTTGCGCTTTGACACTTGCGTTTCAGATCGTGCGCTGGGTGCAAGATAGGGCCCATTATCTCACGTGTGTGTGTGTGTGTGTGTGTGTGTGTGTGTGTGTGTGTGTGTGTGTGTGTGTGTGTGTGTGTGTGTTTCAGGGACAGTGGCGATGACATCGAGCTGGCGTCGTGTGCTCTCGTCCAGCCGCACAGAGACTTGACGCTGGTGTCCTCCTGCAGCTGCGAGCTGCTGTGTGACGGTACGACTGCTCAGCATTAACACACACACACACACACACACACACACACACACACACACACACACACACACACACACACAAACACACACACACACACACACAACACACACACACACACACACACACACACACACACACACACACACACACACACACACACACACACACACACAGGCCCGCCGACAGGGGGGGACAAACGGGTCTGTTGTCCCTGGCCCAGGGTAGAGGGGGGCCCCAGAACTGGGCCCTCATTAAATTATGGAATAATTGTTAAAAAAATTAACATCTAGATTATCTTGTCCCGGGCCCAGGCAAGACTGTCAGCTGGCCTGCACACACACACTACAGCTCAGCAGTGTTTTCATCTGTCTGATGAGCACCCGCTCTGTTTCTCTGTCTTAAAGCTGCAGTGTTTAATATTTAGGAGGATCTGACAGAAATGCAATATCATACACATAACTGTGTTCAGTGGTGTATAAAGACCTTACATGAACCGTTATGTTTTTATTACCTTAGAATGAGATATTTCTGTCTACACACACACCGCGGGTCTCCTTACATCCACATGTTTCTACAGCGGCACTGAACGCACAAACCTGTTTCGTCACTGTTGTTCTCCGTGCAAAGAAGCGAATAAAACACTGACACGATGAACAAGTGACAATAATAATCGCAATGACATATCGTTTTACTGAATAATTAAGTAAACCTAATTTCTTAATGTATCTTTGTAAAGAAACCTCATTGTTTAACTGGATACTCTCCGCTGTCTCAGACGACGACATCACTTCCTGTCGGCCACCGTAACTTCTGTTGGGTGCGATTCACAACCTCACCACTAGACGCCGCTAAACTGACCCAGTGCAGCTGTAAGCTGAAGACTGGAGGATTGTGTTGATGTTCTCGATGTGTTGTTCAGGTTCTCATCGGGGGTCTGAGCGGCCGTGCTCTATTGCTGTGGATCAGCACTGCCAGGAGCCGCCCGTTACCCAGCATCCCTCACATGTGCCGTTAGAGCGGTTCCTGCAGTCGCCAGAGGACATAGCATCAGGTACACACACGTCTTGTCCAAAAAAAAAAACACTTGCGCACTTTACATTTGACCACTTAACCACTTCCAAGACGTATTTCCTATTTTTGGTTCAAGAGTTCATGTATGCAAAAAGACTGCAAGAGTGTGTGTAGATCTTGATTACTCGATGGGACACACTTATATTCTTACAAAAAATGCAAGTGTTTACAGAGCTTTTATTTATTATATTTTCAATACTTTGCATTTTAAAATAAACTTCTACATTTATGTTTAGTAGTCGATATGTAACTAACAGAAGACACACATTTAAAATCGTGGTGCTTCTAATTAAGTGACAAAAATCTTTGCATCAATAAAATGTGCAACACTTTCTTTTACTACCAAATTCTATGCATCTAATTTGTTTAAACTACAATGGAATGTTTTACTCGACATCTCTCGATTTCGACGGGTACATGAGTTTCCAAACATAATGCATGATGGGATACGCTTTAGCCTCGAATACCTGCTCTGAAGCGGTATTGGAGATAGTGTGGGTTTAGTGTGCATTAAAGGGTCATTCCACCCATTTCAACATTAATCTTTATTGAAAGTGGGTCATATATGTAGTCGAAATGTAAAAGAATTTGGTGCCATCTTGACCGAGAAAAGACAGAAAATAACTGAAGGGCGCATTTGTATGTAAGACAACAACTCCCACAATGCACCACATTGCACAGCTCCTCAAGCCACTCCCACTAATCCAGAACAGCGCAAACATCAGAGAAATCACTCTTCCTTCTACAAGGCTAACGTTAGCTGCCAAAAGAGTTTGAAATTCATTTCACACAAAATGTCTAGTTAGTTGGCTGTGGCGAGCAGGACGAGGGCGAGGGACGTGAGAGGACGGCGCGAGTCATAATGAATGACACCTGTGAGACGCAGCGGTCTTATATCTCTCACGGAGGAGCGGAGGCATAAAAGGAACAGGCCTGATGTTATGTTATGTTTTGTTTCTGTTGTGTGTGGCCAGCTGGCTTAAACTTTTGTTTTGTATTTGTTAATTTGACTATTAAAATGTTTAAATGTTCGCCGGTTCCCGCCTCCTCTTACCACAACAACGACCCCGTTACATTGGCAAACTCATTAGCGAATTACTCCTCGTTTGTATTTCTTTCTATATGGTGAATTATTGCATGATACCTGGATGTTCAGTCAGAACATATGCGGTGCGCAACTAGGACGGTTCACATCACAACACAAACGTCCGTGTGCTCGTCTGATTTAGAAATTTTGTCCAGGAGAAATTGCCATTGTTGAAATTCTCTGCAGCAGAGCAGACGGACTCTATCTGTGTCCGAAGCGCACAGCGACAGCACAGGCACCAGCAGTCCGCCTCAGCTCGAGCCAGTCCGGGCTCCTCGTCTGCGACAGGCAGCCGCCTCCTGTTCCTCCATCAGCCTCAGCTGCTCTTCACTATACTGCGGCTCGTAAAGATAGCCACGAACATCGGATTCGAGCAGCAGAATTTCAAAATCCTCTTCTTCCATATTATGTTTAGTTTATTCCGTCATTGTCGTAACTTCCTATCTCCACAGCGCTTGTTAGCTTAGCTTATAAACAAGATGGCTGATATTGATTTCAGTATCTGCAAGTGAAGTCCCACCCACTGATCTGTGATAGGTCTGTTAGTGCATTAGGTCCAACCCCCTATGGGCGGGTTTGAAATGGTGCTTGTAGTCTTTACAGAAATTCCCCCCTCTTACACTTCCTCCTACAATGACGTAAAATGATGATTTTTGCGTCATTGTAGGAGGAAGTGAAAAAGGTAAATAGTGGATTTCTCTCGTCTCAGGGGAAAATGAGAGAGTGTTGCACGACCATTCAATAGTATGACTGGGTTTCTAACAATGGAAAGCTTAATGCAAATGGATGGAGTGTCCCTTTAAGGGCACTGCACTTTGGCATTTTTAAGACCTAGGACAGTCACACACTCTCAAGTGGCCAAGACCACGAGTGTGTGTATTTGTACAAGGCAACAGTGCCAGCCAGTCCAGTCCACTGAACAGTGGTTTGATTCAGTGATTCAGTTTCAACTTGTTAAAATTCATGAGGATTTTTTAGATGCTTTCCAAGAGATTTTTTTAAAGAAATCCTGACTTCACACTGTTTACTGAGGCAAAAGTGACTGCAAACACAGGACCTTCGAGTTAGAGAGCAGTTCACACATTCTGCGAGCGAGTAGAGAGGTGAAATGTGAAACCTCATGCAAATATCACCACATGAACATTTATTGAATATCTGAATAAGTGGTTACTGGTTTAAAGGTGCGGTATGTGTTTTTAAAAAAGACAAACATTTTTGAACACCCCATCATGAGTGGACACGCCCCCTACTGCTGATTGGCTCACTATCTATCCTCCCCCATCATGAGTGACACGCCCCCTACTGCTGATTGGCTCACTCTCTCTCCTCCCCCAGCGTGAATGGACACGCCCCCTACTGCTGATTGGCTCACTCTCTCTTCTCTCCCATCATGAGTGACACACCCCCCTCTGCTGATTGGCTCACTCTCTCTCCTTCCCCATCATGAGTGGACACGGCCCCTACTGCTGATTGGCTCACTCTCTCTCCTCCCCCAGCGTGAATGGACACGCCCACTACTGCTGATTAGCTCACTCTATCTCCTCCCCCAGCGTGAATGGACACGCCCCCTACTGCTGATTGGCTCACTCTCTCTTCTCCCCCATCATGAGTGACACACCCCCCTCTGCTGATTGGCTCACTTTCTCTCCTTCCCCATCATGAGTGGACACGCCCCCTACTGCTGATTGGCTCACTCTCTCTCCTCCCCCATCATGAGTGACACACCCCCTACTGCTGATTGGCTCACTCTCTCTCCTCCCCCATCATGAGTGGCATGCCCCCTACTGTTGATTGGCTCACTCTCTCTTCTCCCCCATCATGAGTGGACACACCCCCCTACTGTTGATTGGCTCACACTCTCTCCTCCCTCATCATGAGTGGACACGCCCCCCTCTGCTGATTGGCTCACTCTCTGCCCTCCCCCAGCGTGAATGGACACGCCCCCTACTGTTGATTGGCTCACTCTCTCTTCTCCCCCATCATGAGTGGACACACCCCCCTACTGTTGATTGGCTCACAATCTCTCCCCCCCCATCATGAGTGGACACACCCCCCTCTGCTGATTGGCTCACTCTCTCTCCTCCCCCATCATGAGTGGCATGCCCCCTACTGTTGATTGGCTCACTCTCTCTTCTCCCCCATCATGAGTGGACACACCCCCCTACTGTTGATTGGGTCACACTCTCTCCTCCCTCATCATGAGTGGACACGCCCCCCTCTGCTGATTGGCTCACTCTCTCCCCTCCCCCAGCGTGAATGGACACGCCCCCTACTGTTGATTGGCTCACTCTCTCTTCTCCCCCATCATGAGTGGACACACCCCCCTACTGTTGATTGGCTCACAATCTCTCCCCCCCCATCATGAGTGGACACACCCCCCTCTGCTGATTGGCTCACACTCTCTCCTCCCCCATCATGAGTGGACACGCCCCCTACTGCTGATTGGCTCAATCTCTCTCCTCTTCCATCATGAGTGGACACACCCCCCTCTGCTGATTGGCTCACTCTCTCTCCTCCCCCATCATGAGTGGACACGCCCCCTACTGCTGATTGGCTCACACTCTTTCCTCCCCCATCATGAGTGGACACACCCCCCTCTGCTGATTGGCTCACTCTCTCTCCTCCCCCATCATGAGTGGACACGCCCCCTACTGCTGATGTGGTGTGTGTTGATACAAGTATGTTGTGGTGCTCAGTCCAATCCACTTTCCGCGTTTCTCAGAAATTACTTACTGCACCTTTAAGACCAGCAGTTTTGTGGCTGATTTACCCAGCTCGATCCACTTTGTCTTATGTTTGAGAACACGAGGCAGCCTTACCGTGTAAACACACACTCCCATTGCTTCTGTCATGTAGGAAGTCCAGGTGAAACGCCGAGGGACGTGGAAGGAGATGCCAGTTTGGCGGGTTACCCATGGTTCCACGGGACCCTGTCGCGGGTGCGGGCGGCCCAGCTGGTTCTGGCCGGTGGAGCACACAGTCACGGGCTGTTCGTGATCCGCCAGAGTGAGACGCGTCCTGGAGAATACGTCCTCACCTTCAACTTCCAGGGCAAAGCCAAGGTGAGCCTTTATGGGGTCACGACCCCTGACCCCTGACTGTAACGGTGTCACATGATCCTTCAGAAATCAGTATAATATGATGATTTGATGATAAATTATTATTACTCGGTTATTAATAATGGTTCTTATTATTAATTATAAAAACTGTTTTTGCTGCTTAATATTTTTGTGGAAACTATTTGATGCTCAAGAAACATTTATGATTATCAGTGTTGAAAACAGTTATTTACATTTTTATTTCAGGATTCTTTGATGAATATAAAGTTAAAAAGAACAGCATTTATCTGAAATAGAAAGCTTTTGTAACATAATTTTTTTTGTGGGAGGGGGGGATAAATAAAATAAATAAATATATTTTTTCTTACATTGATCAAAAGTTACAGTAAAGACATGTATAATATTACAAAAGATTCTATTTCAAATAAATGCTGTTCTTCTGAACTTTCTATTCATCAAAGAATCCTGAAATAAATATATACATCTGTTTTCAACATTGATCATAATTATGAATGTTTTTGAGCAGCAAATCCGCATATTAGAATGATTTCTGAAGGATCATGTGACACTGAAGACTGAAGTCTTTGATCACATCAATAAATTACTATTTACTATTTAAATAGAAAAAAGTCATTTTAAATTGTCATTATGTTTAACAATAATTTATTACTGTTTTTTTTTATATTTGTAATGACATAAATACAGCCTTGATGAGCAGAAGAGACTTAACAAAACATAACAAATCGTACCGATTCAAAATTTTTGAACAGTAGTGTATATATTGCTTTATGTGCTGTATGTATGCAGGTAAAGTTAGATATAGCACAAGTATAATTTGTTATCAATGATTGATTTTGTTAATTAATTGGAGTTATTTATTGGTGATGATAATTGAGGATTGTGAAGCCAGAGCCGTGCTGAATGTGGGCCGACACTGTTGCTGTCTGCAGAGCCTGAGAGGTGTGTGTGCTGATATTGAGGATTGTGAAGCCTGTTGTTGAGTTGATGTGTGTGTGTGTGTTTGTGTGTGTTTGGCAGCACCTGCGGTTGTCTGTGAACGACAGCGGTCAGTGTCACGTGCATCACCTGTGGTTCCAGACGGTGTCCGACATGCTTCGGCACTTCCACACACACCCCATCCCTCTGGAGTCGGGCGGCTCCACTGACATCACGCTGCGCTCGTACGTGCAGGTCCAGCCCACAGGTGTGTGTCCAGCACAACACACACACACACACACACACACACACACACACACACACACACACACACACACACACACACACACTGACACACAGTCACACACACTCTTCCACGCGCACCCCATCCCTCTGGAGTCGGGCGGCTCCACCGACATCACGCTGCGCTCGTACGTGCAGGTGCAGCCCACAGGTGTGTGTCCAGCACAACACACACACACACACACACACACACACACACACACACACTGACACGCGCACACACACACACACGCACACACACACGTCACACACACACACACACACACACACACACACACACACACTGACACACACACACACACACACACACACACACACACACACACTGACACGTGCAGGTCCAGCGCTCGCCCACAGGTGTGTGTCCAGCACAACACACACACTCACACACACACACACACACACACTGACACGCGCACCCCATCCCTCTGGAGTCGGGCGGCTCCACCGACATCACGCTGTGCTCGTACGTGCAGGTGCATCCCACAGGTGTGTGTCCAGCACAACACACACACTCACACACACACACACACACATACACACTGACACGTGCAGGTCCAGCCCACAGGTGTGTGTCCAGCACAACACACACACACACACACACACACACACTGACACGTGCAGGTCCAGCCCACAGGTGTGTGTCCAGCACAACACACACACTCACACACACACACACACACACACACACACTGACACGCGCACCCCATCCCTCTGGAGTCGGCCGGCTCCACCGACATCACGCTGCGCTCGTACGTGCAGGTGCAGCCCACAGGTGTGTGTCCAGCACAACACACACACTCACACACACACACACACACGCACACACATTCTGTATTATGATTTTTTAAGGCCAGACAAGTAATTTGGCGAGGTCAATTTGTAAAGAAAGACTACACGCCTGCGCACATATATATTCAAACGCACATACCAATAGACTAAACGTGTAATACGCATGTGTACGCCATCTGCGTTTTCAAAGATTCGCGTTTTTGAAGTTTACGTGGAGATGATAACGTTTTTCTAAATTATTCAACGCCTGCACCTTGAAACCTATTTCAGGGTTTGTGTTCTCAAGCCCCAGGCAGTGTTGTTGTGCGGATGAGCGGGTCGGAGCGCATTAAGAGTTTTCTGTGAGAACGGTGTGTGTTAGCCACCACTAAGTTTATAACTAATGATCTTTGCAAAGGAAGTGAATCAATCAAAACTAACTTTAGCTGGACAATACCTTGTCCAGCTAAACGAACAAAGAGGATTGTGCTGAATGGATTTCAAGCACGGAGAGATACCTACAAGTTGTGATCCATGAACAACAGATTGTCCCGACAAAATGGGAGGGGCTACATCTTTCAGGATAAGCTTTTGTGTGTTTAGCCTGCACTCTCTTCTGGAAACTTCTCTGTAAAATGTGCAGCGCAAAGACAAACGCTAAGGTTATAATGTTCAGGAACATTGTTAAAAATACATTTTGACCTTTCTTAAGTTCATCAGCCTTAGGACAAACTTTTTCTAATGTCAACAACTCTTCCTCTTCTCTAATGGCGCTTTTCCACTGCATGGTACGGCTCAGTTTGGCTCGGCGCGGCACGGTTCGGCTCGCTTGCTTTTCCACTGCGTGGTACGACTCGGCTCGGCTCGGCTCGCTTTAGCTTTTAAAAAGCGGTTTGCTTTTCCACGGCAGTTAGTACCGCTTCAAAGTGGGTGGGATTAGACTTATCGTTTGTTTATCCACTCCTCTGCAACCAACGAGAGGAACGTCTGCACTTCGTCCACTGACCACGATTCAGCCATTTCTTTTTTGGAAGTTTTTTTTTCTTTCTTTTTTCTTCAAGCAAGTAGTTTTAAAACAGGTGCTACAGCGGTGACTGTTACTGGTTATTTAAATCCAGGGAGGCTGACCTGACCAAGTCTACTGACCTAGTCTTGCTAACAATTAATCTGTCGTCATCTCCTCAGGAGTAACGGTCAAGAAAAACAATTTTTAGTATTTTGTTACAATTCTGGATAAAATATTCTATTTCTAATCTAATTTTACATTTTTTTATTTATGGAAATCATCTCTCGACCACCCCCCTCACTGTCTCACGGCCCCCCGGGGAACCACTACTTTGGGAACCACTGGCCTAGATAACCAACCTAAAGACTAGCTGGGAATTCCTAACTACAATATACAGCTCTGAAAGCAGAGACCTTAGCATTACTGCTTCCAACTTTCTCTTCCCAGAGAGACAAGTCTGACAACGCCCAGAATATACCTTTATGCTACTATTTATTCTACCCTTAACATCCACTAGCATTATCACTTAATGCAAAGGCAGGCCTAGGCAACACAACTCTCGTAAAAAGAGGTACCAGGGAACAAACTAGACATTACAGAGATGAGCTGTAGATGATCCTGTAGAAAACCCCCAAATGGCAGTAAGCCATCACACGCTAAACAGAATCTGTTTGAAGCTCTCATGCACGGTAGCCTTACTAGAGATGTCTCTATGACATGAGATGAAGCCAACCTGTACATAACTGGGTGACCAACATTGGCACCACCTACTACATACACCTGATGACTCTAACACAAGAGGAGGCCTATGATAAGGTATGCAAGCCTACCTATAAAAAAAGGGAACTTCAGGGCCCTAATTCCTAATTCTAATATTTTCCTATCAAACATACCCCTTAAAACTTTCTAAACAGGGAACCAAGGTCTAAAGTTTAACAACCTTATATAAAGACCTATCAAGATCATCCTGCTGCTCATAGAGCAGTGCCCTAAATTCTATTCTTCGAATGAAGGCCTACCACCTAAAAGCTAGAAAGGGCGCGCTCCGACTCCGGACCTTCAGAAGCATTCCGTTTAATGGGAAAATATCATCATCGTTCCAGGCCTTAGACCTGATGTAAGAAGCGCCTGGGGTAAAGAAAAATAGGGGGGGAAAGGAAGAAGAGAGGAGAGGGTGGATGTTATTCCCCCTTAGAGGAAGGGGAGCTGACGCCAGGAGCGCCTGTGCTGGATCACCTCCCTGAGATCCCTCTTCTTCTTTGAGTCGCACCTTCTCTGCGACCTACTCCTTGTAGGAGGAGGAGGATAGCGAGAGGCGACGCTGAACCGCTGACCCTGTCTTCGATCCTCGAACCGGGATGGGCCAGGACCCCATGGCTGTCTGGGTGTGGATTCGGACCGCAGTGAAATGAATGATTTAAATGCAGCGAAGCGCGTCTTCGCCTCTCTGAAATTTTCTACCACCATCTCAACGGCGGTGCCGAAAAGTTCAGGTGGCGGAACCGGGACATCAAGGAGAAAACCCTTTTCTTTCTCCCCGATGTCAGCCAGGTTCTGCAACAGATGTCTCTCCATGGCCACCATTGCTGCCATCGACCTTCCAATCGAGGCAGCGGTTTGTCTGGTGGCAAGAGGGGCCAGATCTGTGGTGCGGCGCAGCTCGTCCACTGCGTCAGGGAAGAGACCCTGCCCCTTATCCAAATCCTTCAGCAGGTTGGCTTGGTATGCCTGTAACCCTGACACAGTGTGTAAGGCAGCCCTAGCCTGACCTGCTGCCGCGTATGCCCTGCTACTCAAGCGAGATGTCATCTTGAGTGGCTTGGAAGGCAGGGCAGGAGCTTTTCGGTGCCAATGCCTCTCCAGCAGCAAGATAGTTCACGAACGTCAAATGGGGCAATCGACAGATACCCATGTTCACGCAAACCCCTCGACATCAGCTTAGTTCGCTCGCTGCTGACGATGAATACGTGCAGAAAATGGGCTCTTCCATGCCTTTTTGATCTCAGTATGCAGATCAGGAAGGAATGGAAGGCTCACAGGAGCTGGGGAGTTATGGCCAGAAAAGAATCGCTCATCCAGCCTGCCGCGAACGGCTCCTTCCTACATGCCCTCCCACGGCAGCTGAAGCCTCGCTGAAGGCATTTTACACCCAACAGCTCATCATACGTGGGGCAGGGAGGCTGTGAGGGTTCAGGTTGAACCTCTTCTTCACCGTCATCAGCCATCTCCTGGTCTCTTGGGCTGGGTGCCAGCAGAGCACTTGCTGTTGGATCAGAGGATGTTAGAGATAACATATCCTTGTCCAGCAGCTTACCCTCGCAAGCTTCTGACGGGCGTGAGAGAGAAACACCTCTCTCAAACTCATCAGCGAGCTCCATCTGGGAACCCCATGATCCGAGTCTCTGCAGTGCCTCAGCACTAGCGGGACCCGAACTACTGAGTGCTCTGAGCCCAAACAGTATACGCACAAGTCGTGTGTGTCATCTGGAGTCAGAAACCTGAGAAACGGATCCACACACTTCTTGAAACGCTTATGTTAACTTGCCATAATTCTTACTTTTCTGAGGTGATTGTAAATCAGACAAAACAGTCCCTGAAGACGAAAAGAGGATGACATGTTCTCTAGACGCCCCTTTTATACTTCCGGGTCGCACTAGTAGTGATGTCATAGGCTGTCGCCGGTCAAATTCGATTGCCGTGATTGGATAGTTTTTCAGACACCGGTTCACGTGGAGGCCGTTCCCCAATAGCACCATCGACGCAGTGCGAGTTCCCTTTCGAAAGGGAACTGAAGTCATCTCTAATGTCAGCGTCCACACCAGTGCACGATATAATTCTGTTTATTATAAGAGCTGCAGTTTTATCGGCCGTCGCTTTAAAGCTCCCGCTTGTTACAGCTGGAAGGATTCTGATTGGCTGCCAGTGTTTTTATCATTCATAAGCTGGAAAAAATCGCTCTGAAAGTGATTCAAACGCTATTATTCCTCTCTGCCGTTGATAGTTGTGCTGTGCACTCTGCTATTCTTTTATATTCAGGACGATTTTCTAAAACTATATCTTTATCATTATCATTATAGTTATTGTCCATGGTGAATAGGCCTTATAGCTTGATGTGAACATTTCTATTTTCCACTATTGTGTGCCATACGTTACTTGCCTTAACACCTTAAAATCACATGTAGTGACCACATGATCACAGACACATGACCAGACTTTAATTTTTCTCAAACAAACACATCTCACATATACTTCAGATTTTTTTTTTAAATGCATGCATTAAAATACACTTTGTCAACCGTTTGAAATGCACCAATAACACACTATTAATTGTGTGTGTGTGTGTGTGTGTACACAGATGTGGCGTCTCCTCATGTCCCAGCTGCTGTCCCGCGGTGTGACGCCGCTGTGTGTCGGGCAGAACCGGGCCAGTCTCCGCATCAGCTGTCCGGTGCCGGCGCTCCCTCAGACCCGGCGCTGTCCTCCAGCTCGTCCTCGTCTCCGATGGCCCAGCCGACCTCAGGAGGAGGAGGAGGAGGAGGAGGAGCGGGTCTTCACAGCCGGAGCAACAGTGCAGAGAGACTGCTGGATCCCACCGGGGCCACTGAAGACTATCACGACACCGACGGCTCGCGCAGAACTAGAGCTGTGGAGAACCAGTACTCCTTCTACTGATGCTGAGAGTCACACACTGCTGCTGTCCTGCTCCGTTACCAACACACACACACACACACATCACAATGAGCTCGGACTCCATTTACCATGTTCAGTGCTGACAAACACACCTCATGTATATACACTGGCACTCAGAAGTTTGGGGGTTTTAAAAGATCTCTTCTGCTCACCATTTATTCTAATATGATGATTTACTGCTCAAGAAACATTTATGATTATTATCAATGTTGAAAACGGTTGCGCTGCTTCATATATTTATGGAAACTGATACATTTAATTTTTTAGGATTCTTTGATTAATATAAAGTTCTAAAATAACAGTGTTTATTTGAAAAAGAATTTTTTGTAACATTATAAATTACTTTACTGTCACTTTTGATCTGTTTAATGTGTCCTTGATGAATAAAAGTGTTATATTATTTAATTTATTTAATTTAATTATTCTCACCCCAAATTTATTCTCAGTCCCAAATTTTAAAAAGCTGTTAAATGAACTCTTTTCAACATTGATAATAATCATAAATGTTTCTTGAGCATCAAGTCATCATATTATACTGACACCCGAAGGATCATGTGACACTGAAGACTGGAGTAATGATGATAAATGCCGCTTTGATCACAGGAATAAATTACACTTTACTATATATTCACATAGAAAACAGCTGATTTACATTGTATTAATATTTTACTGTTTTTACTGTATTTTGGCTCAAATGCAGCACTGGTGAGTAGAGGAGACTTATTTCAAAATAATTAAACAATCTTAATTATTCCAAACTTTTGATTAGTAGTGTATTGGATCTTTACTTCACCGTTTACTTCACAATGAAAATCCTTTTTCGCAGTCATCAACACACACATCACTGGAAATGAAGGAGAAGCGAGCGTCTGAGAGTCTGCGATCCATCAGTGTTTTCATGTCGAGTCGTGTGTTTCAGGTCGACCCATGTTCATGTTCTCCTTCAGTGATGATAAATGTCTTCACGTCGCACAACTGACGAAGGAGTTTTTGATTGTCTCACGATATTCACCCTTCATCATCATCATCAGGATTCATGCGTCGACTGGTTCTGTCAGCTGTAGATGTTCTTGTGGGATAGCCTGTTTGTAGACAATAGAGTTGATTAACTAATGGTTTCAGATGCGTTCATAAGGCATTGGCCGTCTGTCAGTTCTTCATTTTTATTCTTGAGTCTATTAGCAATTCAAACTTCATGCTAAACATATTCTTATTATGTTCGTCTTTTTTAACCACGTGCTTTTCTAATATCTGTCATTTAGGACACGGATAGATTTTGGGATGTTCTTTTTCTGTTGACTTATACAGTACAATCGAGTGTAAAATCAATGTCACTCGTCTATCTGTATTTTTCAAATCAGAGCCAAAAAAAGTAAAAGACCTTTTTACGGGATGTGATGACCTGCACATCACTTCACTTTTATGTGAAAGATTTTTTGCGCGCTTTTCTGCACGAAGGGCGTATTTAACAAACACACACGTCACCAGTGTGAACTCGGTTTATACGGTTACATTTCAAAACAAAGCTGAGTTTGCTAAATAAGACTCATATTGGAGCGCTTGACAGATGAGGATCAGATCAGACTTCAGGAGACTCTCTCACATCTCCACAGGAAGTGACGTCGAGCCGCCTGACCACTGTTTCCTGTCCTGATGTGACGTGCGTCATCGTGCTGAACTCATTCCTGCTGACATGATTCCCACTGTGGACCATCTACGACATTCTTCCCATTATCCATACAATGAATAAAACCGACAGACCTTTACAATATTGTCAGTTTTAACCAGTGACTAGTAACGCATCTGTTTGAGTTCCCATGAGTCATTGCTCTCATGAACTGTAACCCGTTAAAGCCGAGTGGTTTTGTTTCTCATGTGTTTGGTTTGTGTGTTGTCAGAGCTCTTTCACTCGTGTGGTTGAACCTCGGATGTTTCAGTAGTATTCATGCTTCCATGTTCTCATCTGTTAATAATGACACAAGCACAATGGCATGTACTTCACCTTTAACCGGATCATTTGTTGTTAAATGTGGACTAGTTGTGTTCCCGCAGTTCAGTGTCACCAAACCTAAACTCACACTGTCTACACAGGAGTCATGCTTCAGATTCAAGCATTTGCGAAATGGAAGTTTTGAAGAAAAAAATTGGGCTAAACTAAACGTTTTAATTCAGTTATATAGAGGTCGACCGAAAGTGGATTCTGTCAACACGATAACTGTGATAATA
Organism: Chrosomus eos; assembly: GCA_036326025.1. Taxonomy (NCBI): domain Eukaryota; kingdom Metazoa; phylum Chordata; class Actinopteri; order Cypriniformes; family Leuciscidae; genus Chrosomus; species Chrosomus eos. The sequence goes on from JAZAVI010000480.1 coordinate 43,312, forward strand.
AGTGGGAAAATGGGCCAATAACTGATTAACTGATTTTAACATTATAAATGAAAGCCAAACCGAACTACGCCAAATGATAACATGTATTGTTATATCTTATCTCATATCTTATATTCATATCTTGGCTTTCTTTTCTCTTGTCGATGTTTAAAATCCTCCACAGTTTGGAGAATGGATGATGGATGGACGGGATGGATAGATGATGGATGGGTGAATGGATAGATGATGGATGGGTGAATGGATAGATGGTGGATGGATGGGTGAATGGGTTAATGGATAGATGATGGATGGATAGATGATGGATGGGTGAATGGATACATGATGGATGGGTGAATAGATTGATGATGGATGGATGGGTGAATGGATAGATGATGGATGGATAGATGTTGGATGGGTGAATGGATACATGATGGATGGGTGAATGAATACATGATGGATGGGTGAATGGATAGATGATGGCAGTATAGATGATGGGTGGATGGGTGAATGGATAAATGATGGATGATGGATGGGTGAATGGATAGATGATGGATGGATGGGTGAATGGATAGATGATGGATGGATGGGTGAATGGATAGATGATGGATGGGTGAATGGATACATGATGGATGGATAGATAATGGATGGATGGATGGGTGAATGGATAGATGATGGATGGATGGGTGAATGTATAGATGATGGATGGATGCATGGATGGATGGGTGAATGGATACATGATGGATGGATAGATAATGGATGGATGAATGGTGAATGGATAGATGATGGGTGGATGGATGGATGGATAGATGAAGGATGGGTAGGTGAATAGATGGACGAAACAGATGGAAGGGTGAATGGATGATGGATGGATGGGTGAATGGATAGATGAAGGATGGGTGGGTGAATAGATGGAAGTTGGATGGGTGGGTGAATGGATGGATATATGGAAGGGTGAATGATAGATGGATGGATGGGTGATGGGGGGTTGAGACATTGGAGCTTTTAAATCGCTAATACGACATCCATGTGAAGTGGAGCTTCCACAAACTGATGACACTGGATGAACTGATAACACTTGATGAACTGATAACACTGAATGGACTGATAACACTGGATGAACTGATGACACTGGATGAACTGATAACACTGGATGAACTGATAACACTGAATGGACTGATAACACTGGATGAACTGATAACACTGGATGAACTGATAACACTGGATGAACTGATAACACTGAATGAACTGATAACACTGGATGAACTGATAACACTGGATGAACTGATAACACTGAACTGATAACACTGGATGAACTGATAACACTGGATGAACTGATAACACTGGATGAACTGATGACACTGGATGAACTGATAACACTGGATGAACTGATAACACTGGATGAACTGATAACACTGGATGAACTGATGACACTGGATGAACTGATAACACTGGATGAACTGATAACACTGATGAATGATACACAGATGATAACACTGAATGAATGAACACTGAATGAATGATGATAACTGGATGAATGATAACTGAATGAACTGAGTAAATGGATGAACTGATAACACTGGATGAACTGATAACACTGGATGAACTGATAACACTGATGATAAATGGATGAACTGATAACACTGGTGAATGATGAATGGATGAACTGATACATGGATGAACTGATAAACTGGATGATGAACTGATGATGGATTGAACTGATAACACTGGTGATGAATGGATGAATGATGATGGATGAACTGATACACTGGATGAATGATGAACTGGATGAATGATAACACTGATGATGATAACTGGTATTTGGATGATATCTGATGAGCTACTGGTTAAGATGTTAGTAATTGGTGTATGACTAATTTTCGATAACGGTCTGGGTGAATGGATGGATCGTTGGTGGTGATAAGGATGGATGGATTGATAGATGGGGTGGATGGATGGATGATAGATGTGATTAGGGATGGATGGATTGATGATGATGGTTGATGATGATATGGAGAGGTGATGATGATTGGGTGAATGGATGGATGGATAGATGGTGGATGGATGATAGGTGGGTGAAAGGATGATGGATAATGGGTTGATAGATGGTGAATGGATGGATGATTGATAATGGTGGTGTATGGATGATGTTGATAGATGATGATGGATGGATGATGTAGATGGTATGGATGGATTGATGATGATGGTTGGGTGATGGATGGTGATGGGGATGGATGTTTGATGATGTTGGGTGTATGGATGGATTGATAGATGGTGGATGATGATGATGGATAGATGGTTGGGTGTATGATGAGTGATGGATGATATATGGTTGGTGAATGGATGGATGGATGATGGTTGTAGTGGGTGAATGGATGGATGGATGATGATAGATGGTTGGTGAATGGATGGATGGATGATGGGTATGTGATGGTTGTGATGGATGGATGATAGATGGTTGAATGGATGGATGGATGATTGATAGATGGTTGGGTGTATGGATGAATGGATGAGGTTGATAGATGGTTGGGTGATGGATGGATGATGATGTTGATAGATGGTTGGGTGAGGATGGATGGATAGGTTGATAGATGGTGATGAGGATGTTGATTGATGATGGTTGGGTGTATGGATGGATGGATTGATAGATGGTTGGGTGATGGATGGTGATGGGTGGATAGATGGTTGGGTGATGGATGGATGGTGATGTGTGGGTGGATGGGATGGATGTGTGATGGATGGTGGATGATGATGGATGGATGGATTGGTGGATGTGGGTATGGATGAGAGTGGTTGAGATGGTTGGGGATGGATGGATGGATGATGTGGGGATGGTGGATGGATGATGGGTGGATAGATGGTTGGGTGTATGGATGGATGGATGATGGTTGGTGTGATGGATGGATTGTAGAGGTTGGATGGATGTGATGGATGGGTTGGTGGATGAGAGGTGATGGTGATGTGATGGTGGTGGTTGGTGGATGTGGATGAGTGTGTGGATGGGTGTGATGGTGGGTTGGTGGTATGGATGGATGGTTGGTGTGTGATGGATGGGATGGATAGATGGTTGGGTGTATGGATGGATGGATGATGATGGTTGGGTGATGGATGGATGGTTATGGATGGTGTGGTGATGATGATGGAGTGGATGATGGATGGGTGGTGTGATGGGATGGTGGATGATGGATGGTGGATGGATGGATGGATGTGGATGGTGTATGGATGGAGTGGATGGATGATGATGTGATGTGGATGGATGTGGATGATGGGGTGGTGGGATGGTATGGATGGTTGTGGTGGGTGAGATGGATGATGGATGGATGTTGGGTTGGATGGATGGAGGATGGATGGTTGATGGTATGATGGATGGATGGATGGTGGTGATGGATGATGGATGGATGGTGAGTGGTGGATGGTGATGTGGATGATGATGTGGATGATGGATGAGTGGATGTATGGTGATGGTGGTATGATGGAGTATGAGTGGATGATGGATGATGTGGATGGATGTGGATGGATGAGGTGGAGTGGATGGATGAGTGGATGGATGGATGAGTGGTGGTTGATGGGATGGAGTGGTGGTGATGATGGATGGATGGATGATGTGATGGTGTGGATGGATGGATGGATGGTGGATGGTGGATGATGGATGTTGGATGGATGTGGTTATGATGATGGATGGATGGATGAGTGTGGATGGATGAGTGGATGGATGGTGATGGTGGTTGGATGGTGGATGTAGTGGATGGTGGTGGATGAGTGGATTGGATGGATGAGGTGGTGGATGATGGTGGTGGATGGTGAGGTGGTGGATGGATGAGTGGATGGATGGATGTGGATGGTGGTGGATGGATGGTGGATGGATGGATGAGTGGTGGATGGATGGTGGATGTGGATGGATGGATGGAGGTGGGTGTGGAGTGGTGGATGGTGGATGAGTGGATGGATGGATGGTGATGATGGGATGAGGATGGTGGATGGATGGTGGATGAGTGGATGATGGATGGTGGATGATGGATGTGGATGATGGTTGATGAGTGGATGGATGATGGTGGATGGATGGATATGGATTGTGGATGAGTGGGTGGATGGATATGGATGAGGTGATGAGTGATGGATGGATGTGTGGATGGACAGTAAGTTGTGGTCTCGTGGAGTGTGTGAGTTTAGTTTCTGGATGTTGTGTTGCTGTAGATCACTGTATTTCTGCTCTCTCTGTTATCTCACACACTTCAGGAGAATCTCCAGTGCCAACACTTTCTATATCTGAGCAGAATAATCAGGAAAAACTATATATTGGTCGACCTCTGTGCGGTGACACACTCTTTAAATATAAATGTTTTTGGTTTCCACAGCATCAGTCCAGCAATAGCACTTCCTCCAGCCGGTTATCTTTCACACAGCACAGCTCCTGCAACACACACACAGCACAGGTCCTGCAACAGATCGTACAGTCTCTAAATGCCAAAGGGTTAAACTAGGCCGGTTCAAAAGACGAAGTTTATTGTACTTTTCGTCCACAACCTCATTTTGTTGTTTTGCACATTTTGGGGAATATTTAGGGGTCGCTCAAGCATCGAGTTTTTGTATAATTTTCAATTGACTACTTTTGAAAAAAGAAACATAACATGATAGAGACACTGTCACGATGAGGTGAAATAGGCCAGCTGGGTTAATGGTCAGATCTGTCATGCTGAGATTATAGCGATACCAGTCTCAGCGGCGGTCACGTGACTCTTCTTCAGTGGTGTGGCCCTGTAGTGTTTCTGTTTAGTCACGATGCGTTTGTCACAGATGTGGATGCTCGAGTGACCCCTACACACACCACAGTCTGAAAAACTGGAACATGTTTTATTTAGATGGACGTGGTTTTGTGGACTTGAGGTAGATCTTCATGAACTCTAGTGGAAACACACTTGTGTTTGCCGGGTGTGTTAGTCATTTCTCCGAGGACAGAGTGTGTGTCCATCAGCTTCAGCTCTTCTTCACTCCTGCCTCAGGAAGCCTCGAGATCATATTTCACTTTTATGAGTCCTTCCATCGCACATTTGGGGAGAGTATGTGGTGCTCGATGTCTTATTCAACATTTACAGGCCTCCATCATTATCATCATCATCATTTTAATAACTGAAAATGATTGCTGTATTGTAGTTCGCATACATTTCCCTGGTTTTATTCAGTCACTGTTTCTTGTCAACTGCTGAGTTCTGATTTTATATTAAGTTTTTAAGCTAATAGTGGAATGAGTTTTGATCATTCTGAGCTTTTGTATGAAGTGATGACCTTCACATTAAACTTTATATTTCTGTGAATAAAGCGACTGACGAGACAGTCTGGGGAAAGAAGAGAGAGATTCTGTCTTTAGTTCTCATCAAACACTCGATCTCCTCAAACATTAATCAGACTCTTTTAGAAATACACTTAAACTGGTGTAAATCCAGCTTTTAATGTTGTTTATGTGGAGTTTTTAATATGCTTTAAGACAAACCATGAGTAAATTCATAAGTCAATGTAACTCGACAACTTCATTTAGTATGCGTGGTTCTATGAATATGCAAATGAGCCCCGCCTCCACTCACTCACTCACTCAGAGATCCACTGGTTGACGATCACACGTTGATCTGATTGGTTACTGTAGTTTGTGACGTCAGAAACACCAGCGATTTCAGTGTTTTTGAGACTGTCTTTGGTTCACTGCAGTTTTAAGCAGATAATACTCAGCAATGCTGTCGACTTATGAATTTACACATGGTTTGTGTTATATTAAAAACACCACATACAGGGCTCTACAGTGCGGCCATTGACTGCATGCGATGTGTATGTGTGTTTGCACTCTGGAGAGTGTGATGAGAGAACGTGTTTTTGCAGAGTTGAGAAATGTAGCCAATCACAGACAGATCTGTGGACATCTTGAGACACACTGGCCAATCAGAGGCGTTTCAAAGTTTAAATCCACTCACCGCTCTGAACATTGGAGTTTGATCAGTGTGGAGTCGTGCAGACTCTCCAATCCTCTCATTATAATACAGTATGTAGAGAAGAGATTCATTGTGCAGTCTATATACAGACTGTATATAGACTCTAGACAACTTCTTTGTTGATTATAAGGAAGATTGCGAGATTGCGATGAACTGAGACGAGTGACAGCTTTTTAATGATTATAAACGGAGTTTGCGAATGTTAATTGTTTTTATACAACAATTCAATAAACATGGAGTTAATGTTAAGTGACTTTCATTTTAGAAACAGTTTTGTCAGATTTTGGCAACGGAAAAAGTTGAAAACAAAAATGACAGCTGAACCTCTGCACATCTCCGAGCAAACACTGGCGTTTCGTTGATGAATCAATCTGCGTTTTCAAACGAATCTAGTGAGTCAATGATTCAATGACCCATTCATAAACACAGTCGCTTCATCTGTTCCTGAATGAATCAGTCGTTTGAACAACTCGATTGAATGAATGATTCAGTGACACAGACAGTGAGGTGCTGCTCCTGCGTGAAGTTGAACCCCCACCTAACCCAACCCAACCCAACCCGTCTTCAAAATATGCTCAATCGTTTGTTCTGTAAAAAGTTTTGTTTGTGCTGCTTCGGTTATTTAGATATTAAATAATATTTTTAGGTCATTCTGAGGACACTAAGCCCCCCACAGTCTCCAGATTCACCCAAAATAGACTCGTTCGTTTGTGCCGGTAAAAGTTTCGTTTGTGCTGCGTCGGGCTTTAAAATCTTAGACCTTCAGTTATTGTTGATGACGTCACCAGCCACCGCAAATATTACATTAATACATTACATTTTAATTATATTAAAACAGAACACAGCTATTTTAAAGTGTAATTATATCTCACAATATCAGTGTATGTTTGATTTACAAAAAAATCAGCCTTGGTATAAGCTTGAGACCTTTAAAATATATATATAATAATCCAAACTTTTTACTGTATAGGCCTATACACGCGTATAAACACTGCAAACAGATTGTGTTGCGTGTATTAATAACAATGTTCATATTATGTTATTAAAGGTGCATTGCGCAACATTCCATGTTAAAAATACCCGTTTTTCTAACCCATACATGCTTAAACAATTGCCTGATGGGCTGAATGAATTTGGAGCATGTGGGGGGCTGAGTGACCTCAGAAAGACCACAAAATATTATTTTATTATCTAAAAAACCGAAGCAGCACATACAAAACTTTTTACAGCACTAACGATTGAGCATATTTTGAAGACGTGTTGCGTTAGGTTGGGTTCACCAACTTCACACGCTTGACGCTCCCTACTGGCAGTTTTAGTTTAATTTCATTTATTTAAATCATGTGATATTTCTATATTCAAACCCTTCTGTTTAAAACCTTAATCTCATAACGTTGTTATTATCATGAATTTAAATACACTCATGCCCCTTCTGAGCCTCATTAAACAGTCTGTAAGTACCAAATGCAGTGCCTAATGTAATAATCATAAGAGTCAAATATCACCTCATAACGGGACGTTTAATGTCTGTATTTGATCAGAAGGCACTCCTACATTTTTTAAATTAGCACAAATGCTCTTAAAAATAGAAGCAAGCGTAGAGCCCTGACACATAACCCACATTAAAAGCAGGTTTTTCACCACAGGGAGACTTTAAAGGGCTGAAAACCATGTTTTCTGTCATAAGTGTGTGTCAGTGTTAGATATTATAAAGCCTGTGCTGACTTCAGGTGTGTAAACATGTCTTATGGGGCCGGCTATGGGTCACATATTTACCTTTTCATTTATTGTTGTATTCACTGCCATTACTTTGGTCATTAATATGAGGGATGAATACACATCTGTGGCTGCACACACACACACACACACACACACACACACGCACACACACGTATGTGGGTTCATATGTGGGTATGATAATCCCCGGTTTTCCTCTGTTGAACATGGCAAAAAAAAAAGATATCAGTTTCTGTGCGGAGTGAAGCAGTATTTTAACCCAACACTGAGTTGAGTTCTGCCAACAAACAAAAAAACACAAGAATGCTCCATTTTGATTTCATGGTGACTTTAACTTGTCAAGTGCTTCCAGTCCATCATATGGACATTATCAGAAACAGAGGGGCTTGTGGGTTATTATTCTTGTTTTTAGCTTAATTAAGCTGACAAATTGCACATTCACATGAAATGTGAATAATAATGTTCAGTGTACAACTGTTCCTCCAAAAGCACCTCGGGTATTAAATCCATTCCTGGAAATAAATAACCTACATTCCCACAGAACAGAGAGAAACCCTTTCAGTGTTAAAAGAGTTCAGATCCATCTGAGAATCACAAACACACACACACACACTCAGGAGGACCTCAGGCTCATGATAACAGCAGCTCCAAAGAGCAGCAGGAACGTCGCCGTCACTTCCGCCAATTTCCCCTGTTTCCACTTCCGGTAGTTGTCCTCCTGCAGCTTCCGGCGGAGCTCTTCCCGGTGTCGCAGCTGTTTCTCTCTCTGCAGCTGCTCGCCGTAATGCGCCTGATAGAACGCGTCGAAGTCGAAGCGCGCGTTGGCGGCGCGTCGACGCCGCTGTCCGGCCGCGTCTGAGGAGCCCGGTCTCCCGGCGCTCTGCTCGAGTGTGCCGAGGTCGTAGCGCCTCCGGAGGCCGCTGCTGCCGAGCACACTGTAGGCCTCCGCGACCAGCGCGAAGCTCCGCGCCGCCTCCTCGCTGCGCCCGAGGTTCCGGTCCGGGTGATGCAGGAACGACTGCTCATAATAGGCGCTCTTGATCTGCGCTTGCGTGGCGTTCGGGGAAACCTTCAGGATGTCGTAGTACGCGGTGCGGCTGCGGCGGAGCGGCGCGGAGGAGTCCGAGTCAGCGGCTGTGCTGTGCGCGCGTGCTCCCGGTAGCGCGGGGTGATGATGATGATGATGATGATGATGATGATGATAATAATGCGACCGTAGTGTTTTAATAACGCAGAGTTTGTGAGCGCCGCTCCTCACACAGCCGCTGACCTCCGCCATCACCACAGTATCTTTACACCTCACTTCCGGCAAAACAATGAAAATATCAACCAATCAGAGACAGGATACACTGAAAACGGCGTCCTATTGGCTAAAGAGATCTTCTTCTTTATTTTAGCGCAGGCGCATCGCCGCCTCCTGCTGGTCACGAGCAATAGGTTAATTAGACTTCTTTATATCATTTTTATTGTTAGAAATTGCTATAAGCTGTTTATTTTCTGAAACGTCTTCTGTTTTGTATCTTCTATTTGTTAAAATTAAAATCATTTTCAGATATTGCTTCATTTATCATGTGAATTCTTTTAAATGTTTGTTGTTTTAAAGTAAAGTTGAAATCAAACATTCATTATTATACTTTAGATATCATTATAATGTGCTCTATAGTTTATTTTCCTTTTTGTCCTTGCAAAACACAGAAACTAAATCTTTAACTCTTCTTTTCTCATGTTTATTCTGATAACATTTTACATATTATTAATGAATTTTGTATATTGTACAAAGTTGTATATCATGTAATTTAGTATGTTTTGCAATAAAAAATAAAGTACAAATAAATTAATGATCAAATGGACAGGGCTCGATTGCTGTCTCTAATTTTTGTGTCTGAATAATTATAAGAATACCAAAAAAATTGGTTTACAATTTGAAAACTTACATTTGTGAATATAAAATCTACATAGGAAAATAATTAGATTTATTATAAAGCAGGCATTTGAAGTTTTGGGATTCATAGAGATATTTTGTGATATTGCTTGATATAAACCCACTAACATCTTTCCAAAGTTGTCGAGTAAAACTGCACGACCAAAACAAGTGAAGAGTTTCATTCTGACAGAAAGAGCAATTAGTGTCCGAATCAGATCTGATTTCTTTTCTGAGGAAATGTTTGACTGGGTACATATTATGAATTAATTTAAAAGATATTTATTTTACTTTGTTTATGAGGAGAAACCTTTGTTGTATGGACCTATGTAAGTCCATTGAGATTGCAGGAAGGGCAGAAATAATGTTAGCAACTCTTACTATATAATTTCTGCATTTTTTCGGTGAAACATATCTGGTAACGCTTCCTTTTACAGACCAGTTACCCATGTAAATACTATGTACATATTTTAGTAACTACAATTACTGGGTAACTAGTACTAACCCTGAACCTACCCCTAAACCTACCCTGTTCCATGTACTTTCCTTATATTAGCCAGTACTTTCTAGGTAAGTACACTGTAAGTACACTGTAAGTACTGTACTGTAAAAGGAAGCGTTACTACATATCTCACCAATAGGAGTGTTGACAGGTTCAGGAAAAGATAATGAACCCAAAGCGAGATATTATTTTTTAATAATAATGCCAGATGGAATAACATCCATAACTGTGGCAAACTCTTTGTGGGTTACAGTATATTATATTCTGAAACTCTGCATACCTAAAAGCAGACCTTCGTTATTAAAGAGTTGTCAGGTCATGACATTCTTTTACTGAACCAGTGATTATAGAACAAAGACTTATTCTTCTTAAATAAAATATCCCTATTGTTCCTAATGGGGAGAAAAGTTATGCTTGTAAATGAGAGTCCATGCCAAAATAACTTGTTGGTGAAAGTTAGATAGCTTGGCAGGGAGTTTATACACATCATAATTACACATTAGAGAAACTTTGCACCACCAGTTGCGAGAAGGCAATCTGAGGGAAAATATTCCAGATAGAGGTTTTAAGGAATCTATTATCAATGAAGTTTAAGCCACCCTTTTGTTGAGAAGTTAGTATAACTGACTATTTCAAATAATGGGATTTCGTTGTCATAATTTCGATGTAAATAACGCATCTAGAGTGACGTACGTCACGTCGCAACTGTTACTTTTCTCAGCGCTTTTCAGATCGGACAAACCACAGGCGACTGTGATTACTAGTTCATTATTTTTATTCTTTCACTTAGAGGCTGACGGGTAAGATCGTCGCTTATATATCAGAAAAGTAAAATATAATATTCTGTAGTACAGAGCACATCGTGATATTAAATGCTGCTCGAGTCTTTTTTTGCTGTCGCCGGGAGATGACGTCATCACCGCGCGCCAGGCTCCGCCGTTCTCCACATGTGTTGTTACAGTAGTGTTGTTGTGATCTGAAGTTGCTGGTTACAGGTTTATTTTCAGTCATCATGTCTTGCCGTAGACCCGAGCATATGGCTCCTCCAGAGGTGGTGAGTGAGCTAAACTTACTCTTCTAGTGTTGAGATGGGCTTAATGAACATATACACAACAAACAATATACAAAACACACAGATACAGACGAGCCTGACGACCAGTCCTTTAATATCTGACACACCAGTTATGAGTTATTATTCTTTATTTATGCCATAGTTGCTGTACATATTTCAGTCATTTCTGTGTTCTGTTCAGTAAAGCGAATGATCTTGACATTCAGTAAATATTTGAAGATTTAAAGTTTTGCAGAATAAACGAAGACATTTTCTTTGTTAACTTTTGCTTTTGCCTTACATAAGCCTTTTAAATGCTGGATTTTGTTGATATTGATTGTATTTGATTGGTAACAGACAGCGTCATATTAATCTATTAAATGTAGGAATTTGTCAGAAAGATGCATATTTCATATAACAATGTGACTCAAAAGATGCATATCATTTTTTCATAACATAAAGTGTTAAAAGCGGCATTATAAAGGTAAAGTCAGTTGTTCCTGAGGTTTAATCTGGATCAGAATGACTGGGATTGGGAAATGTCCAGGGTCAGGTGATCCGTCGGTCTCCTGTGCTGGTTTGTGATTGGGTCATCACACTGATCCTGATACACACTTTCCCAGATCTCACGTGCTCTACACATCATCTATGTCCCTGAATCCTCTCTTCTGCTGGGATCAGGATAACTTTAGGATTATGTGGAACAAAAGTTTCTGAATCGCACTGAAGCCTTTTGAACAGCACAGAACAGAGGTTTGATCCAGATTACGTGATTCTTTTTTAGGGTTTAACCCAATCCGATAAGTGAAATCAGGGGCCTCATTTTATAAACGTTGCGTACGCACAAAAGAAGGCGTACGCCGCTCTCTACGCAATAATTGGCATTTATAAAAAGCAAACTTGACGGGAAAATTCACACAAACTCTGACCCAGGTGTACGCACAAAAACGGGTGAAATGAGAAATGGCGACACCGTCGGCAGATGGAAGAAACACATGAAAGTGTGTGAAACTGTAGACTGTTGTGTAAAAGAAATGGCAATACTGTCTCTCATAAATAAAATGAAGACTTCACAAAGAAAGTCTTACAATTAACAGCCTAGACGAACACCCGTTTGATCGATCTGCAGTGTACAACAAACAAAATCAAACTAAGATTACAACAGAAATGCAAATTAACACATATTTGCAAAAAGAAAAGTGGAATATGTTCTGCAATAATATTGGCATGTTATGCAATTCATCCTCATAACACATCTGTAGCTTGTCAGATGCAATCAAATGGATGGTAATAAAATGCCATGATGCCATCACAATACGTAATGGAGCGCTAGACGCTTTTTTGCATCGACTTTGATGTCCGACCATTTCTGTTTTATTTCGGCCACGGTGTGAGGTTGAGTCTGCAGCATTAACGGCGTCTGCAACCTTTTCCCACTCAAGTGCCTTTCTGGCATTAGTAATGCCCACACTTTGCCCTCCAAACAACATGTTACTCCTCTTTTCCACCTCGCCAACCATAATTTCTACTTGACATTGAGTGAAGTTATGTTTCTTGGTTTTCCTCTCTGTATTTGCCATGATTTTGCAATCGATGAATATTAACTTGTGGGGGTTTCACAGACTATTTATGGGCAACTCTGGGCGTGACATGAAGCCGCAAAAGCTGCGCTACATTTAGAATTGATTGATTGTGATTTATTAAGAGAAAACTGCGTAGGATGTGCGTGCGCACGGTTTTATAAATCCAAATATTTCTGTGCAAATCCTACGCAAAGTTTTATAAATGAGGCCCCTGATCCCTGTGGAACAGCCGGGCCCTAAAGATCCGTTTAGGTGGCAAATATCGGCAATTAATGATGGAAAAGTCATGCAGTGAAGTGACCAGTGCACAGAATATGAGTCAGCTGACCACGACAGGCCGAAGCATTATTAACCCACTGACCTTGAGTGAGCTCGACCCTGAAGCGCTTCGGGAGACTGAGGATCATCCCTAAACCGCACTAGATCCAGTGGGCCAATCAGATTTTACAAAGTAACCAATCATATTTGTAGGCATGCTGAAAGAAAATGTAGCAAACAGCATTTACACTCTTAACATTTAATAATATACTTGATAGAATGATGTCCCAGCAGTATTCATACAATCATAATGCTTGTGGACTTCCGCATATTCTGAATAATTAGTTTTAACACACAAAGCCGCTCTTATACACAACTAAATAACGAAGAGTTATGTTATACAAAAACAGTGAATGATCATCTGCAGAGAGCAGTCACAGTGTAGCTTTGCACTGACACACACACACACACTGACTGTGGACGTACGGTAACCGATCTGTTTACAGCATATTGATGTGAAAACTAAACCACACAGAAAGCAGCTCTCATACAAAAAATACAAAATAGATATAATGGAATTGTAAATTTTCCATACATGAGCTTTTAATGAAGAGTGTGTGTTCAGATTTCTCGCTCCGCCATTGTGTGTGTCTGTGTCAGAGTCAATGTTACAGTATTAGAAGAAAAAATGTTTTAGAAAATCTGACATTTGTGAGTCGATTCAGACTCATGTTTATTCCCCCCGCTAGTGTGTCTCTGTGCTGTGTGTGTATCATGTAAATGCCTGTTGTTGTTTTGTACAGTACTATAATGAAGAGGAGGCCAAGAAATACTCCCAGAAGTGAGTAGAGAAGCGCATTAATCCACTGTATTACTGTCTGCAGCTTCTGCAGGATACATCTTATTTTGTGTCCATATTTAACTAATGAATTGGTGTGTGTGTGTGTGTGTGTCTGTATGTCTGTCTGTCTGTCTGTGTGCGCGTGCGTGTGTGTGTGTTCGTGTGTCTGTGTGCACGTGTGTGGTGTGTGTGTGTGTGTGTGTGTGTGTGTCTGTCTGTCTGTCGTGTGTGTGTGTGTGTGTGTGTGTGTGTGTGTGTGTGTCTGTCTGTGTGTCTGTGTGCGCGTGCGTGTGTGTGTGTTCGTGTGTCTGTGTGCGCGTGTGTGGTGTGTGTGTGTGTCTGTCTGTCTGTCGTGTGTGTGTCTCTGTGTGTGTGGTTGTGCGTGTGTGTGTGTGCGTGTGTGTGTGTGTGCGTGCGTGGTGTGTGGTGTGGTGTGTGTGCGTGCGTGTGTGTGTCTGTGTGTGTCTCTGTGTGTGTCTGTGTGTGTCTCGTGTGTGTGCGTGTGTGTGTGTCGTGTGTGTGTGTGTGTCTGTGTGTGTGTCTGTGTGTGTGTGTGTGTGTGTGTGTGTGTGTGTGTGTGTGTGTGTGTGTGTGTGTGTCTGTGTCTGTGTCTGTCTCTGTGTGTGTGTCTGTCTCTGTGTGTGTGTGTGTGTGTGTGTGTGTGTGTGTGTGTGTGTGTGTGTGTGTGTGTGTGTGTGCGTGCAGCTCCCGGATAATGGAGATCCAGACTCAGATGTCGGAGCGAGCGGTCGAGCTGCTCAGTCTGCCGGAGGATCAGGCCTGTTATCTGCTGGATGTGGGGTAATATAAACACACATCTCTCTCTGTTTCAATAAAGAAAGAAATATGTATTCATTTAAAAATATATACAGGGTTCCCGCGGGTCCTTAAAAAGTCTTAAAAAGTCTTAAATTAGATTTTTAAAATTTAAGGCCATAAAAAGTCTTATAAAGTCTTATTTTTACTTATGAAAGGTCTTAAATTTTAGATGACACTTCGACTTAGACATATATAAATGTTTTACAAATTAAAACTAATTAGCGTAGTATTTTTTTTATTATCTTTGTGGATTTGCTTGGTCACGTGACAATTCGCATCACATTCGCGGCAGCATAACGTCTGTCTCCTGCACGCGAGAGAGGAGAGAAGGAGAAAGTTGGCGAATGTCACTGTCAGTTCAGTCGTAAGTTCATTCTTTATGTGCGTAGGGGTGTGCGATGTGTATTGTCTAATATGATATTGTAATAATCATTGTTTTAACGATGTATGAGGCACCGTGAGCTGACATCGCATTTGTCTCTCGTGCTTTCACTGCGTGTGCGTGATGTGTGCAGTTAAAGGTAGGCTATGTCCCCAAATTAGTTTTTGTCTTATATTTACATCATATTATGTTCTTCATATATTAGAATATCACATCAGTGAGTGCCGTTTTCCCGTGCACAAGTGCAATGTTTATGATATACAATAGTTAAATTAAAAATAAATTAACATTGTGAGTTACTTTTTAGACACAATATTGTTTGTTTTCCCTTTATTTCGCCGACTAGAATTTCAAAATGAATCCGTAGCAGTCAGAGTCTCAATGCCACAGACAGCGATGATTTCTTGACTGAAATCCGCGTTTTGAACGAGTCATTTTAACGATTCAATGAACAATCACTTTCTTCCCCGAATGAATCAGCCGTTTGAACGAATCGGTTGAATGAATGACTCTCTCAACTCGCTTATTAAGACCGTGACTTGCCACCACCTACTGGCGGTTTTAGTTTCATATTTAAAGTACCCTTTAATTAAAACGTTAAAATTAGAAATCATTTAAATATTGAATATTGAATATTTTATTTATTTATTTTTTAAACTCTCTCATAGCATGGAGTGTAAATATTAATGCCACTTCTGATGCTGCTTCTGTCACCTCTGCTCTGCAAAGATGGATTTTGATTGAATGATTTAATTTGACTGGTAACGGTGGTACTGTATAATTGTGTAATTAAGTATTACTGTATAAATAAGTATAATTACTGTATAATTTAATTTTAATAATTTGAATGTTAGTATTTGACATAAAAGGTGATGCATAACTCTAAATAGGTTTAGAAAGAATGTCCATATATAGGTGAAAATGCCCCTGGAAGTCAATTTAAGTTTGCAAATATTGCATATTAATTAATCATTTCTGTCACTGCTGTGAACTGACCACTGCATAGAATATGAAAAATATTAATATCTTCGTGAGTCAGCTGTCAACAACAGGCCTAAACCAGCCATGGCACCAGCAGAAAAACACAATCAGTAAAAATCATCTAATTATTATCAACAAAACGTTGAAAATATCGAGATATATTTTTGTTAATATTGCACACCCCTAATTTATGGTATTAATTTTGATTTCTTCAGGTCTTAAAAAGGTCTTAAAAAGACTTAAATTTGACTTTAAAAAGTGTGCAGGAACCCTGTATATATATTTTTCACATCCTACCCAATGTATATCAAGCGCTTATTGCTTTAGCATGGCTACAATTATTTTAGTAATTGTTTAAGTCAGAATTATTGCTATGCGCTGAGGAAAACACCACAATCTCCAGTGTCTGTCAGTGTCTGTCAGTGTCTGTCAGTGTCTGTCAATGTCTGTCAGTGTCTGTCAATGTCTGTCAGTGTCTGTCAATGTCTGTCAGTGTCTGTCAATGTCTGTCAGTGTCTGTCAGTGTCTGTCAGTGTCTGTCAATGTCTGTCAGTGTCTGTCAATGTCTGTCAGTGTCTGTCAATGTCTGTCAGTGTCTGTCAGTGTCTGTCAGTGTCTGTCAATGTCTGTCAGTGTCTGTCAATGTCTGTCAGTGTCTGTCAGTGTCTGTCAATGTCTGTCAGTGTCTGTCAGTGTCTGTCAGTGTCTGTCAGTCAGTGTCTGTCAGTGTCTGTCAGTGTCTGTCAGTGTCTGTCAGTCAGTGTCTGTCAGTGTCTGTCAGTGTCTGTCAGTGTCTGTCAATGTCTGTAGAGCTGTCACGATAACTACTTTTTGCTGTGCGATATATTGCACCAAATTTAATTGCGATAAACGATATTATTGTAATTTTCAGACCATTTTATGCCACTGATTACATAATGACAATATAATAGCATATTAATGCAAGTACACTGTTTCAAAGAACAAAGAACATTTTATTCTTATTCTATTCAATATTTAGACATTGTGAAATGTGAAAAAATATATCCCAAATAAATAAAACAAGTAAATAAATCATAGCTGTCAACATTGAACATTGAAAATAAGGGATATTTCCCGATAAGGGAGATTTTTTTTTACATGATTCTCACCCACAAACTTTTAAAAAAGCACTAATCATTAACAGTCTAAAGAGTTTATAACTACATGTGTGTAAGAGAGAAAGAGAGAGTGTGTGTGTGTGTGTGTGTGTGTGTGTGTGTGTGTGTGTGTGTGTGTGTGTGTGTGTGTGTGTGTGTGTGTGTGATCGATCAGAGCGCGCTTACACGCTTAAACCTTGTTTATGCGGCAACAATGACGTTGGGTGCGCAAGACCGAGTAGGCTACTACTGGAGGTCTAGCAACCCAAGTGCAAGCCACACAGATAGTTGCGTGTCCTGAGTTAACACAATCAGAGCGTAAAAATACGGGATATTTTACGGGAAAATACTAAAACGGGAAGACAGCGGGTAAAGAGCTAAAATACGTGAGAACCCCGGAAAAAAACGGGAGGGTTGGTTGACAGTTATGAAATAAATACACTTTCGTTAACAAAAAAGTGCAAGGTATCAAGAACTAGATCAAAACAAGTAGCCTAATATGTCAATTTAAACTTTTAAAGCGTCTCACACAAAGGCACAGATGCATCAACAGGACATTTCTGCTGCCAGATTAGTTTTTTTTAATTGTTAGGCAGATTCCGAGAAAGGAACATGTGAACCGTGTATATTTAGCTGCATCTCTTTGGCTATATAGCGATCGCTATCCGTGAGTGTGCGCCATTTCGCGCTGTCACGTTTATATTTGCACTGTCGGGAAAAGGCATTTGCAACAGATAACTGTCTGGAAGAAGGCCCCTCTCCAACTCCAGCTGCAGTTGTTGTTCCCAGGTTGAAAAACTGGGTGGGATGGTTATGTTTTAGGTGCGATTTTAAGTTTGTTGCCTCTTTTCGTTGTAAACACAGTCGACATACCGGCTCGTTCACGTTACTTAGCTCTCTTCTCTCGTTCGGCTTAAAGCCAAAATGTTCCCACACCGGAGCTTAAGATTGCGGCTTTGAAATCAACTGGCTCGCTGTAGATGTCACGAAACAGAACACTTTAAAATGCAGTTGGTTCACGCCTTCTCTTCACCTGACGGTGTCCGCTCTCTCTCTCTCTGTGTGTGCGTGTGTGTGTGTGGACACGCTGAGCCCCGCCTCCGACATAGAGTGCAGACAAGATGACAGAGGCAGCGCGATCAACTAAAATGTTGGTGACATTCATTTTAATGTAAAAATGAATCTAATTATTATTTTTAATAATAAAACAAATTATCAGTTGCAATATATCGCGGCACAAAAATTATCGCGCTCATTTCCATATATCGTGCGATAAGTCGATATATCGACTATCGCGACAGCTCTAAATGTCTGTCAGTGTCTGTCAGTGTCTGTCAGTGTCTGTCAGTGTCTGTCAGTGTCTGTCAGTGTCTGTCAGTGTCTGTCAATGTCTGTCAGTGTCTGTCAGTGTCTGTCAATGTCTGTCAGTGTCTGTCAGTGTCTGTCAGTGTCTGTCAATGTCTGTCAGTGTCTGTCAGTGTCTGTCAGTGTCTGTCAGTGTCTGTCAGTGTCATTCAGTGTCTGTCAGTGTCTGTCAGTGTCTGTCAGTGTCTATCCGTGTCTGTCAGTGTCTATCAGTGTCTGTCAGTGTCTGTCAGTGTCTGTCAGTGTCTGTCAGTGTCTGTCAGTGTCTGTCAGTGTCTGTCAATGTCTGTCAGTGTCTGTCAGTGTCTGTCTGTGTCTGTCAGTGTCTGTCTGTCTGTCAATGTCTGTCTGTCTGTCAATGTCTGTCAGTGTCTGTCAGTGTCTGTCTGTCTGTCAGTGTCTGTCAGTGTCTGTCAGTGTCTGTCAATGTCTGTCAGTGTCTGTCAATGTCTGTCAGTGTCTGTCAGTGTCTGTCAGTGTCTGTCAGTGTCTGTCAGTGTCTGTCTGTCTGTCAGTGTCTGTCAGTGTCTGTCTGTCTGTCAGTGTCTGTCAGTGTCTGTCAGTGTCTGTCAATGTCTGTCAGTGTCTAACAGTGTCTGTCAGTGTCTGTCAATGTCTGTCAGTGTCTGTCAATGTCTGTCAGTGTCTAACAGTGTCTGTCAGTGTCTGTCAATGTCTGTCAGTGTCTGTCAGTGTCTGTCAGTGTCTATCAGGGCAGGCTGCTTTAATCCAGAGCTCACTCTGCGTCCTCCACTCGTGTTAAACTACTGTACATCAATATAAACCGTATTGTCTCATCACATATTGTTTATAGAAAATCTATCTATATATCGCACAAACTATATACTCTGCCCAGGCCTAGTTACTACACGGTTGTTA
This sequence comes from Chrosomus eos, assembly GCA_036326025.1. Taxonomy (NCBI): domain Eukaryota; kingdom Metazoa; phylum Chordata; class Actinopteri; order Cypriniformes; family Leuciscidae; genus Chrosomus; species Chrosomus eos. The sequence continues at coordinate 62,703 of JAZAVI010000480.1, forward strand.
CAATGATGTTACACTGATGTTACACTGGTAATACACTGGTAATACACTGGTAATACACTGGTAACCGCATGTTGACCTGGTTTCTCCTGCTTGAACCCGTCAGCTGTGGATCTGGAATCAGTGGAGATCATTTATCTGAGGTCGGACACTACTGGGTCGGTGTGGACATCAGCACAGCCATGCTGGGTGAACACACACACACACACACACACACACACACACACACACACACACACACACACACACACACACACACACACACACACACACACTCCCAATATTAGCAAGATTACACAAACACAAATAAATACGTTTCCACCTTCATGTGCAAATTTAGTGTATTGTAACAACAATGATAGATGCCGGATGAACAAAGTCTCAGTCTCTGTATGATCTCTCCAATATCAGCTGAAGCAAACATCTCTTACTGAGTAAATTGAGTAAACAAGTCTGTCCTAAAATGATATTCCAACGCTCACAGTGATGGGTCCACTTGTATATCCACACAGTCATGAAACACTCATAAACCAGAGACATTTCACAGGAGGCAATTGGTGATTTTTGGAGACAGAAATATTATATTTCATCTCAAAGTCACCTAAAGGGCCTTAACTTAACACGTTGAGGGTTATATCAATAATTTTATTGTTGAAAAGCTTCAGCTCCAGCTTCAGCTATTACAGGTCACAGTGTAAACGTGATAAACTGCATATCGATGACATCACCGTTTGGTGCTAGAGAATTTACATGAATCGTTCAGCACAACATTGCTAACATTTGTTATCTCGGTTATTTACAGATACGTTAATGAAGATAAGTGACATACAATGCAGCTAGAAGCTAACGTTAACATTTTGTGCTAACGTTAGCCTAACGTTACGTTAGAGATGTTAAAGATAACGTTCAAATACGTTGTTGACTTAACTTAGAACAGATGTAGACATTCTTGTTTATTTTATCCACGTTTAGTTGGTGTTGTGGTCTACCGCATAACTTAATCCAGAGAAGACACTTATCTCGGTTGAGATGTGGCTTGGGAAAGGGTAAAAAATACACACCTAGTGTCGAAGTTGCATGTACCCCATGCACACCGTTTGACCATTTTAAACTTAAAATGACAAGAAAAAACATATAGAAACGAATGAAAACTGACTAACTGCAATGCATTTCAGTGGACGTGGAAGCAGAGAATGTCCGAGTGTATTGGTAGCTATGCACACTGTGATTGGCTCATCGCGTTTAGGGGCGTGGTTTAGCCATAAGTCAATTCTGACCAATCGAAGTGCAGTTATGGAAATATGTTCAAGACACATCTGGCCAACGAGTGATGTGGATGTTGTCACGTGACTGCATTTTGGTTCGTTTCATCAACTCATCCACTGATTCGGACCAGAGCAATCAGTGTGGTGTGAAAACCAACCAAAACCCCTGAAAATTATACAAAGTATCATTTTTCGCCCTCGGTCCGGAGACTTTTCCACTCGCTAAATAATTCCCTAAAGTCAGGCTTACCCCTTCGACAGGCAGTTGTGAACGCAGCCAACGTTCACGAGACCCAAAACCAGATCAGACTTCAGATTAATTCCACACAGCGGCATTGAGGCGCAGTTCGACCCCATGGACTGAAGCGTTAGAGCCGCTATACGAGACCGCTAGAGTCGTATCGATACGCATCAGCATAAAGTCAGAGTCCTCGGAGAGAGCTTCATAACCTCTCGTTACAGGACTCAAAGTACAGTGATGAACGCTACGCTCTCAGACTTAGACTGCTCTGTTTTCAGGCTTTGCTATTTGAAATGAGATGTCCTGGGTCAGACAGTAAAATCATACCGGCATATACTCGTTTTTCTTTGAGTCTTGGAAAATATGTTTAACAGGGTTTGCCACTGACACGTTCTCAGCAGTTTTCTCTTCTTTTTTATTCTTATTTTATTAACAGGTAATATCTTATAATTGTGTGTAGGAAGGATCTACATTTTGATACATTGAAAGTCGTATTTAACAAAAGGAATATACACATGTATAACAAACACACCTTACAAGGATGATGATTTTCAATTTTAAACATCAGAAGATAAAACAAGAGAAGAGAAAAAAAAAACATCAATCAAAACAAAAACACAAATATTGCACGAACTTTAACAGTTTTCACTTCTGATGAGAAAGTTTTAACAGAACGCACAGAAGAGAAGATCATTCTCAGCACACACTCGTCTGCTACAACTGCAACTACTCACTGTTCATTTAAAGGGTACCTATTATGGCATTTAAAATGTTCCTAATAATGTTCTGGGAGTCCCCAACAACAGTTTTACATGCATGCAATGACAAAAAACACTTTTGTTGTCTTATAATATGCATTTATTTTTAGCTGATTTGCTCACCGACTCCCTAATGATTCGTTTGACGACTCATTTGTCCAAACCCCTCCTTTGCGTGACGCTAATCGGCGGTGATTGGTCAGATGACCCAGTCAGTTATATTTCGCGTTAGCCCAAAGCTTAAACATATTGATAAAGCACTGCAGTACTACAATACGCTTCACATAATTTCACATATTTCAAAAAACAAAAAAAATGACATCGGAGACCTAGAAGCTGCTGAGCGTAACTCTCTCTCACTCACACACACACACACACACACACACACACACACACACACACACACACACACACACACACACACACACACACACACACACACACACATAATAGCAACAATTATTAATAGTACTTACAGGTTGTGATTCGGAGGAGGAAGCTGATCCAAATAAACTTGGTATTGAAGCTTCCTTTATCAGCCGACTCGTGAATTCACACTTGAAAGCATTTGTGTTTGTAAAGCGATCTTCATTAAAATAACGCGAACACAGCTCAAGGTGGCTATACTTGTGTGGTATAGTTGTAAATATAAACTCTAGCCACTGAGTCTTCACGTGCTTGTCCCTGGGCAGTGAAAAAAAAAAGTTTGCTTTTGATTCGCACTTCAGAACAGAGTCTCGTCGACATGATGTTGTTAGGTTTCTCTGTCTGCTCGGCGCGCGCACTGAGTGGGCGTGTCGAATTCAAATAACTTGTACAAGTGACGTACGAAAATGCATCGTTCGTCTATCGATTCATATCAGCGACTCAGAGTCGACTCTTACTTTTGAGAGACAATAACTTTGTATACGGTGAACTTTCATATTTAAAACTTTGCAGGATGTTTTTGTTCACTTAGATCTATGTTACACACTACATGAAAGGTAATTTTTAAAATTCCATGATAGGTACCCTTTAAACACACTACAGCGCCTTCGGGAACACAACTGTCCATGTCCAGCACAGCATTATGGGAAATATAACATCATCGTTTTATCAGTCAAGAGATAAAGACTTGACAACCTTAATTCTTCTCACTTTACATATATTACTGACATTAATAAATATTGATATGTAGAGGTGCTACAACACACACACACACACACACACACACACACACACACACACACAAACACACACCTCATAGCATCAGATTGATATTCATATCTTACATCTGTAGCAAAGCGATTGCATCAGTGTGTGTGTGTGTGTGTGTGTGTGTGTGTGTGTGTGTGTGTGTGTGTGTACAGACGTGGCGCTGCGGCGGGAAGTGGAGGGAGATCTGGTGCTGTCAGACATGGGTCAGGGGATGCCCTTCAGACCGGGCACGTTCGACGGCTGTGTGAGGTATGAGCTCGTGGAGAGGTGTGTGTGTGTGAGGTATGAGCTCGTAGAGAGGGGTGTGTGTGTGAGAGTGTGAGTTATGAGCTCGTGGAGAGGTGTGTGTGTGTGAGGTATGAGCTCGTAGAGAGGGGTGTGTGTGTGTGAGGTATGAGCTCGTGGAGAGGTGTGTGTGAGCAGCTTGTGTGGAGTCACATGATGAGTGTGTGTGTGTGTGTGTGTGTGTGTGTGTGTGTCAGTATTTCAGCGCTGCAGTGGCTGTGTAACGCAGATAAGAAAACACACAGTCCTCCGAAGAGACTGTACCGCTTCTTCAGCTCGCTGTACTCCACACTGGTGAGTCTCAGTCACACGGCAGGACTGATGATGAAGATGATGAAGATGATGATGATGAAGATGATGATGATGTTGTTGTTGTTGTAGGCGAGAGGAGCGCGCGCCGTCTTCCAGATTTACCCTGAGAACTCAGAGCAGGTTCGGGATCTCTCGCTCATGATATTTTTCCTGCTTTCTCTCAGTAACTGCACATCTGCACTGTCCCTGCCTGAGTTTAGGACACAGTTAAAGGTATTGTAGGTAGGATTTTTATAAAAAACTTTTTACCAAATTTGTTTAAACTTTCTATATATATATCAATGCATTATTAAAATGTAAGTACTCTGATAAAAAGAGTATAAAAATCGAGTGACTCTAGACCGTTTAATCTGCACTAAACACAGCTCATTATTTCCAATTCGGGACGAAACAACGGATTGGCTTAGGCGACTGTCACTCTCGCGCAACCATGGCAACCACCCTTTTGCCACACAGGACCTGCCCACTTGCGCGTACCCGTTTGATTTGAGTAATTCAAGAGGCACGGAACCTAGGAATAGCAAAACAATGGCAGAGAAAGACCAATCAATTGTTTGAGCTTGAAGATGCAAAACTCGACGCAGGTCCTCTTGTCCAAGAAATGCTCCTTGCCCTGCACTTCGACCACCCGGTCCTCGGCCTCTACTTCCTCGGCCTCTACTTCCTCGGCCTCTACTTCCTCGGCCTCTACTTCCGGCCTCTACTTCCTCTGCCTCTACTTCCTCTGCCTCTACTTCCTCTGCCTCTACTTCCTCGGCCTCTACTTCCTCGGACCCTACTTCCTCGGCCTCTACTTCCTCGGCCCCTACTTCCTCGGCCTCTACTTCCTCTGCCTCTGCTTCCTCGGCCTCTGCTTCCTCTGCCTCTACTTCCTCTGCCTCTGCTTCCTCTGCCTCTGCTTCCTCGGCCTCTACTTCCTCGGCCTCTACTTCCTCGGCCTCTACTTCCTCGGCCTCTACTTCCTCGGCCTCTACTTCCTCGGCCTCTTCTTCCTCGGCCTCTTCTTCCTCGGCCTCTACTTTCTCGGCCTCTACTTCCTCGGCCTCTACTTCCTCGGCCTCTTCTTCCTCGGCCTCTTCTTCCTCGGCCTCTACTTCCTCGGCCTCTTCTTCCTCGGCCTCTACTTCCTCGGCCTCTTCTTCCTCGGCCTCTACTTCCTCGGCCTCTTCTTCCTCGGCCTCTACTTCCTCGGCCTCTGCTTCCTCTGCCTCTGCTTCCTCGGCCTCTACTTCCTCGGCCTCTACTTCCTCGGCCTCTACTTCCTCGGCCTCTACTTCCTCGGCCTCTACTTCCTCGGCCTCTTCTTCCTCGGCCTCTTCTTCCTCGGCCTCTACTTTCTCGGCCTCTACTTCCTCGGCCTCTACTTCCTCGGCCTCTTCTTCCTCGGCCTCTTCTTCCTCGGCCTCTACTTCCTCGGCCTCTTCTTCCTCGGCCTCTACTTCCTCGGCCTCTTCTTCCTCGGCCTCTACTTCCTCGGCCTCTACTTCCTCGGCCTCTACTTCCTCGGCCTCTACTTCCTCGGCCTCTTCTTCCTCGGCCTCTACTTCCTCGGCCTCTACTTCCTCTGCCCCTCCTCTGCTTCGACCCCGGATCTGTCCTCGAGCTGACGATGCGGTACTTGTCTCTGGAGTGTAGTCCTCATCATCAGTCAACAATGCTTTCATCATGGAAACTCTACATGCAGAACACCATATATGTTATAAATCTTACACGAAATTCATCTTCATCACAGTGTAAATGATGGCAATGGAAAAACGTGTATCATGCAACCTGTTTTTAGCTTTGCCTTATAGATAACTAGCTCGTTATCGAATCAATAAATATATATTTTAAACTTTACCAATATCAATATGCTAGCTTGATAGTGAGTACTAAAATACATCTTATTTGTTTATCTTCATAATGATAAAGTTAGATTTTTTTATTACATGATGTCACTACATGCACTGCGCTCCTTCCTCTCCGCTCGTCTCAGGTAAATAATAATGTGTCTTCAGCTCAGTGGTCGGAGTCGCGCGTTCATGTGTTTTGGGGGTGTGGCTTTGGAAGGAGCCCAGAAGGGAATGGAAATAATGAGCTGTCTTTAAAACAGTCGTGAGAGGTCTACAGACACTCGATTTTTAGACTTTCTTTTTCAGAGTACTTACATTTTAATTATGCATTGATATATACAGAAAGTTTAAACAAATTTGGAAAAAAGTTCCTACCTACAATACATTTAAAGTCCCCCTGCAGTCAGTGATCGCATCCCTTAAAACTCAGCTTTGATCACCAAAAGGACACATTTAAAAAAAAATTCCTTGAAAAAAATGTCTTCATGTCTTGAATGTAACTCGACAGCCTTGTCTCATTTAGTATGCGTGGTTCTATGAATATGCAAATGAGCCCCGCCTCCACTCACTCACTCAGAGATCCACTGGTTGACGATCACACGTTGATCTGATTGGTTACTGTAGTTTGTGACGTCAGAAACACCAGCGATTTCAAAGCGTGTTTTTGAGACTGTCTTTGGTTCACTGCAGTTTTAAGCAGAAAATACTCAGCAATGCTGTCGACTTATGAATTTACACATGGTTTGTGTTATATTAAAAACACCACATAGACATATAAACAACATTAAAAACTGGATTTTCATCACAGGGGGACTTTAAAACAGCGTTATCTCTTATCCTGGTCTGCCATCTTTTCTTTTTCACTCTTTCCTTTCTTCTGCTTTGGAAAAAAACATGCTTAATTATGATTAGTTATGATTATGATTTGTGATTGTAATAGTTGTGTGTTCCTCTTGCCAGCTGGAGCTGATCACGGCTCAGGCCATGAGAGCCGGCTTCACGGGCGGACTGGTCGTGGACTATCCCAACAGCAGCAAAGCCAAGAAGTGTGTGATATTCCAGATCAGAAAACATATTTAACGAGAGTGTGTGTCATATTCAGTGACGCTGCTAATCCTTTTGTCCATAGATTTTTCCTGTGTTTATTTGCTGGTGTATCAGGAGTTTTACCCAAGGTGTGTACAGCCTCAGTATGAACACACACGCACGCACACACACGCACGCACACACACTCACTCTCTCTCTCTCTCTCTCTCTCTCTCTCTCTCTCTCTCTCTCTCTCTCTCTCTCTCTCTCTCTCTCTCTCTCTCTCTCTCTCTCTCTCTCTCTCTCTCTCTCTCTCACACACACACACACACACACACACACACACACACACACACACACACACTCTTACACACACACACTCACTCTCTCTCTCTCTCTCACTCTCACTCTCACTCTCACACACACACACACTCTTACACACACACACTCACTCTCTCTCTCTCTCTCACACACACACTCACACTCACACACACGCACGCACACACACACACACACACACACACACACACACACACACACACATACACTCACTCTCTCTCTCACTCTCACTCTCACACACACTCTTACACACACACACTCACACTCTCTCTCTCTCTCTCTCTCTCTCACTCACTCTCACACACGCACGCACGCACACACACACTCTCTCTCTCACTCTCTCTCTCTACACACACACACACACACACACACACACACACACACACTCTCTCTCTCTCTCTCTCTCTCTCTCTCTCTCTCTCTCTCACACTCTCACTCTCTCACACACACACACACACACACACACACACACACTCTTCACTCTCACTCTCTCACACACACACACACTCTCACTCTCTCACACACACACACACACACACACACACACACACACACACACACACACACACACACACTGGGTGTTGATGATCTTGTGTGTGTTCTGCAGGGTTTAGAGTCAGAGGCGAGTGGCAGAGCTGTGTCGAGTCAGGCTCAGTTTACAGCACAGAGGTAAAGCACATCTCACAATATACTTCATGATTATATATGATTATATATGAATATACTTCATGATTATATATGAATATACTTCATGATTATATATGAATATACTTCATGATTATATATGAATATACTTCATGATTATATATGAATATACTTCATGATTATATATAAATATACTTCATGATTATATATGAATATTTTTCATGATTTATGAGGCAATATTTCACACACACACTTTCCTTCTGTAACATGATGCCAAACAATCTCAAACTTACAATTATAATCAAATTACTAATTATGAATAATTAATAATGTTTGTGATTTAACATTTTGTGTGCTCTTTATTATCGTAATTATAATTTCTTTCTTCCATCCAAAACTTTTCCTTTACTGATTTGAATTCTGCGTTTCGGTCCCAAACCGATCTGATACTACACTATAAAAACACAACTATAAAAGCAGAAAGATATAGTGGAAATATATATTAGTTATAATCTTTTATTGTCAAAACTATCAGAGTATGAAAGGCTCCAGCCAGCACACAATCACTGCTCCTGAAACATCATGTGTTGACCCAGTCCTCCAGTACACACTCACTGCTCCTGAAACATCATGTGTTGACCCAGTCCTCCAGTACACACTCACTACTCCTGAAACGTCATGTGTGTAAACGCAGTTTGACCCAGTCCTCCAGTACACACTCACTACTCCTGAAACGTCATGTTGACCCAGTCCTCCAGTACACACTCACTGCTCCTGAAACATCATGCGTGTAAACGCAGTTTGACCCAGTCCTCCAGTACACACTCACTACTCCTGAAACGTCATGTTGACCCAGTCCTCCAGTACACACTCACTACTCCTGAAACGTCATGTTGACCCAGTCCTCCAGTACACACTCACTGCTCCTGAAACATCATGCGTGTAAACGCAGTTTGACCCAGTACACACTCACTATTTCTGAAACATAATGTGTGTAAGCGCAGTTTGACCCAGTACACACTCGCTACTCCTGAAACATCATGCGTGTAAACGCAGTTTGACCCAGTACACACTCACTACTCCTGAAACATCATGTGTGTAAGCGCAGTTTGACTCAGTACACACTCACTACTCATGAAACATCATGTGTGTAAGCGCAGTTTGACCCAGTACACACTCACTACTCCTGAAACGTCATGTGTGTAAGCGCAGTTTGACCCAGTACACACTCGCTGTACTCCTGAAACGTCATGTGTGTAAGCGCAGTTTGACCCAGTACTCACTCGCTGTACTCCTGAAACGTCATGTGTGTAAGCGCAGTTTGACCCAGTACACACTCGCTGTACTCCAGAAACGTCATGTGTGTGTCCTCAGCATCTGCTCTCTCTTATGACAGGTCCCGCTTCAGAAACATGAAAGGGAAGTCAGTGAAGAAGAGTAAAGACTGGGTCGTGGAGAAGAAGGAAAGACGCCGCCGGCAGGGGAAGTATGTTTCAGCTGCTCTTATATTAAATGCGTGTGTAAGAAGAACCGTTATTCACGGTTACACTCACCGTGGTTCTGAATACATCAGCTCTTCTCTTCAGTGCCGCTTCTTCATTAGTGATCGAGAGTCGTTAAGGATTTGGACACTGGTCTCTAATGAAAGACTGAGACACTGCGAATCCTTTGAGAAAATGAAGGCACTAAACGAGAACGAATTTTTAGAAAGTGCTGATTAATCCGTGTAGGCCCGTGTATCTTTTGGTCATTTGATTTTCCTTTCAGAAACGGGTAGAAAAATGAGAAAAGTTCCTTTTTTTTATTTTTATTTTTTTTATGAAAAACACAAATTCAGCTTGATTTTTCGTTTTTTGTTCTGAGGTAGAAAAATGAATAAACCGCTTGAATGTTCGATTTCTACACGTGGGCGAGAATGAAACGCCCCTTTCCTCAGATTTGTCAGCCGAAGATCAAACTGTGTCGTCATCAGTTCTTCCTCGGGTCCGCTCAGCAGAATAAGAGTCCTCCGCTGATGATGATGATGTGTGGATTCTTAACTCGTTTATTGCAACTACATTTCATATTTTTCTCATCAAACAACCAGACTAACGAATGTCTCGACACAACCCGTCCGGGGCAGAGCCTGCAGGGCTTTCTTCTGTAGATATACACTCACCTAAAGGATTATTAGGAACACCTGTTCGATTTCTAATTAATGCAATTATCTAATATACCAATCACATGGCAGTTGCTTCAGTGCATTTAGGGGTGTGGTCCTGGTCAAGACAATCTCCTGAACTCCAAACTGAATGTCAGAATGGGAAAGAAAGGTGATTTAAGCAATTTTGAGCGTGGCATGGTTGTTGGTGCCAGACGGGCCGGTCTGAGTATTTCACAATCTGCTCAGTTACTGGGATTTTCATGCACAACCATTTCTAGGGTTTCCAAAGAATGGTGTGAAAAGGGAAAAACATCCAGTATGCGGCAGTCCTGTGGCCGAAAATGCCTTGTTGATGCTAGAGGTCAGAGGAGAATGGGCCGACTGATTCAAGCTGATAGAAGAGCAACTTTGACTGAAATAACCACTCGTTACAACCCAGGTATGCAGCAAAGCATTTGTGAAGCCACAACACGCACAACCTTGAGGCGGATGGGCTACAACAGCAGAAGACCCCACCGGGTACCACTCATCTCCACTACAAATAGGAAAAAGAGGCTACAATTTGCAAGAGCTCACCAAAATTGGACAGTTGAAGTCTGGAAAAACGTTGCCTGGTCTGATGAGTCTCGATATCTGTTGAGACATTCAGATGGTAGAGTCAGAAATTGGCGTAAACAGAATGAGAACATGGATCCATCATGCCTTGTATCCACTGTGCAGGCTGGTGGTAGTGGTGTAATGGTGTGGGGGATGTTTTCTTGGCACACTTTAGGCCCCTTAGTGCCAATTGGGCATCGTTTAAATGCCACAGCCTACCTGAGCATTGTTTCTGACCATGTCCATCCCTTTATGGCCACCATGTACCCATCCTCTGATGGCTACTTCCAGCAGGATAATGCACCATGTCACAAAGCTCGAATCATTTCAAATTGGTTTCTTGAACATGACAATAGCCGCGTTTCCACTGCCGGGCCAGAGCTAACAGCGAGCCGAGCCGAGCCAGTGGCCTCGGGCCTCAAGCACCGGGCTCGCGTTTCCACTGCCGGGCCAGTAGCCCTGCAGCGCTGCCCTAAACCCCCCCCCCTAACACGCCTTTCTGGATCAAACGTCATACAATACAACCCAACCCATTTCAGCGGGTATTATGAATTTATTTATAATAGGAAGATAGCATGTGTATTAACTCACCAGCCGTGGCTGCTAGTGTCCCGATTGTCTCGCGATTGTCCCGCGAGTGGACGGTGACCCAGCACACCGTACATCAAGTCGAACCATGGAAAGTCCCTTCTCTGAGTTTCGCTTTGTCCATTGTGCGTTTTAATCGCCTTGTACAATACTGCGCCCGCAACTTGTTTATTTTTTCCTGAACTTGAAGCGTTGCTCGCTGAATGCTTAGCTTAGAAAGTTCAGCATCGATGCATTTTATAACGTCCTCGTTTCTTCACACGCCGTCATTCTTCTGCCCAAATGCTCAGAAGTGCTTTGGTATCTTCGACAGACCAGTACAGGCGATTCTCCATTTCAAACAGCGATTATTTTTCGCGATATAAAACAGTGAAATGTGCATCTTGCTTCAGATCATAACGTTCCATAACACCGATAAACTCCGCCTTTTACCTCGAGCACGCCTCTAGCCCGAGCTGGCCCGCTTTGGCCCAAGGTATTCGACGGGCCAGAAATCCTGGCCGTTGGCCCCGAGGAAGCCCCGCTCAAGCCCCGGAAGTGACAGTGGAAACGCGACTGGCCCTGGCACGCACCAGCACGGCTCGACCCTGGCCCGGTAGTGGAAACGCGGCTAATGAGTTCACTGTACTAAAATGGCCCCCACAGTCACCAGATCTCAACCCAATAGAGCATCTTTGGGATGTGGTGGAACGGGAGCTTCGTGCCCTGGATGTGCATCCCACAAATCTCCATCAACTGTAAGATACTATCCTATCAATATGGGCCAACATTTCTAAAGAATGCTTTCAGCACCTTGTTGAATCAATGCCATGTAGAATTAAGGCAGTTCTGAAGGCGAAAGGGGGTCAAACACAGTATTAGTATGGTGTTCCTAATAATCCTTTAGGTGAGTGTAAATTCACAGACGCTTTGCATCAGATGGTATGTATAGAAGCGTATGCATTCACTTGAGGAAAAAAAATCTACTCTGTTTTTCTGAATTAACGAATTCATTATCTCATAATTACAAGATAATTTTTCATGGAAAAAAAGGTTTTGCTCTGTTTTTCTGAATTAACGAATTCATTATCTCAGAATTACGAGAGTTTTTCGTGGAAAAAAGTTTTTGCTCTGTTTTTCTGAATTAATGAGTTAATTATCTCAGAAATACAAGATCATTTTTAACAGAAAACATTTTTTGCTCTGTTTTTCTGAATTAATTAACGAGTTAATTATCTCAGAATTGCGAGATAATTTTTCATGGAAAAAAGTTTTTGCTCTGTTTTTCTGAATTAATGACTTAATTATCTCAAAATGACGAGTAACTCGTTAATTCAGAAAAACAGAGTAGATTGTTTTTTCCTCAAGTGAATACGCTTCTGTAGCTATGGCTGTTAGCATGGTTCACAAGAAAGCCCTGTAGGCTCTTCTCCGGTGCGGGTTCTGATGAGACATTCGTTAGTCTGGTTGTTTGATGACAACACAGTTTTGATCTTCGGCTGACAAATCAGAAGAAAGGGGCGTTTCATTCTCGCACACGTGTAGAAATCGAATATTCAAGCTGTTTATTCATTTTCTACCTCAGAACAAAAAACGTTGTTTTTTTTGGATTTTTTTTTTCTACTTTCAATATTAGTTAAAAAAAGGACTGAAGGAATGATCCACGGATTCTGCTTGATTAGCGGTTGTAGCTCGTGTGATGTGTTGCATGTTCAGCTGTGGTGAGTGTTGTGTTGTTGTTCTTCTCAGGGATGTAAGAGCCGACACTAAATACACCGGGCGTCACCGGAGACCTCACTTCTGACCCGCACTGGATCCTGTCACACACGCTGACCAATCAGAGCTAACCAGAACCAGAACTATGTGCTTTGAGGAAATATATCGCAAAACAACAGAAAGGCCATGTGGAGAGAGCTCATGGACTCTGTCTTATAACATCACTCTCTGGATCTTATGTCTGAATTTACAGAAGCTTTAATAAACCAGATTTCATCTTCTCAATTGTTGATTCCTTAATAAATGCGCATGTAAACCATTAGCATGATCCTGGAGCTGTGCATTATCTCCAGCAAATATTTATTAAAAACAGTAAAAAAAAAACTAAAAACTGTCTCTGTGTGAATGAAAGAGATTTGGGATTGTTTGAGATGTGATGCTTTGTACATGTGGGACCTCATTTATAAGATAAATAAATGATATAGTAGCAGGAACAGAGAGCTGGGTTACAGGAAGATATCTGGGTTGATGGATACTGTAAGGTCTGTTGAGCTCGTGCAGGATGAGTTCAGTCCCATGTTGACTGCATCACACACACACACACACACACACACACGCCCGTTTGCTTGATAAGAACCTGCAGGGGTCCAGTGATGTCCCTCATGCCTAGTTCACACACACATCTTTAAACTCGGCAGATCGCTGTGCTGGTCAGACTACATGACTTTCTCTGAGTCTTGAAGTCGTTGTGGTGTTCACTCTACGTGAATGATCTTCAACAGGTCTCACACACACCACACGAGCTGACAACTGTCACCCAACGACTCGTCCCAGTCCCCAAACCATGCTGTCGCGAAAACACAGAAGTGGAATGGGAAATGACGTGAAATAGTAGTTGTCTATTTGAAAATGGACGCCAGTACAAAATTGGCGGTGCAAAAATAAAAAAGTAGTTTGCGCAATGATCAGTTTCACAAACCCGTAAAACCCAAGGATAAGAGTGAACGTATGGATGGCACACGCGGCAGCAGATCGTCTGAGCTACAGAGAGTTGAGGAGTAAAACATGTTTATAATATATAAGCTGCTGCCGGCTCGTGCTGTGCTTTGGCAACGATAGTTACAAATACAAAAGGCTTGTGTAATGTGACAAGCTGATCAGTGGCTGTTGCTGTCGAAAGGCTATCGAGTCGCCGACAGCTCCAGATATTTAGCATGCTAGATATTTGTCTGGCGTCAGCGAGCATTTTTGATGCAGCGTTTAGTATTTTCAGACATATTTGATATTTTCAAACTATATGTGAGCACGGATCACCCGCAGATTTGCACGTGATTACCACACGAAATGTCAGAGAGCTCGTTAACTTGCAAATTGGGCTTAAATCCTGTAGTGTGAGGTAGGCATCAGGTGGGCCAGCACCAGTCTCTCAAATGACTTCATAACCATAGAAATAAGGGAGCTGGGCTGAAGACATTTAGTCCTGTGATTTGGGGTTTCTTCAGGATGGGGATGATGGTGGAGCATTTGAAGCAAGAAGGGACTTCGCGAATCAAATTGTGGCTAGATGATTCACAAATCAGACATTAGCCTACTGGTTGCGATGTGTGTTTGTCAAGTTAAGTCAAGTCACCTTTATTTATATAGCGCTTTTTACAATACAAATTGTTTCAAAGCAGCTTTACAGAGATTACAGGAAAACAATGTTGTAATAGTATTGTTCAATTGAAAATTAAATGTCCCCAACTAAGCAAGCCAAAAGGCGAAGGCAACAGTGGCAAGGAACCAAAACTCCATCAGGTGACAGAATGGAGAAAAAAACCTTGGGAGAACCCAGGCTCAGTCGGGGGGCCAGTCCTCCTTTGGCCAACGAATTAACAGTGTATGATTATGAGTTAGGCAGCATAATGTCAGGAGTCAGATGGGATCAGAACTTTCACGATATTATCCAGTTCATCTGGTTGGAGGTTGGGTCATCCCGCCGGTGAGGAGATGAGTGTGTTGGGAGTCTATGGGCCTTCACAGCCCTGATAATGCGTGTGGTCGTGTCCATGTGATGGTCCTTCATCAGATCTGGATATGCCCTGGCGGTCTGGATATGCCCTGGCGGTCTGCGGTAAACCTCGGGATAAACAGAGAGACTAATATTAGCGTAGACGCCATCCTTCTTATGATGTACAAAGTACATCAGGAATTATGGGAAGTGTTCCCGGTTCCGGCTGATCTAATCTATGCAGCCTAACATTGAATTATAGAAATCTATAATGTATATGCTAGGTCAAAGAGATGTGTTTTTAGTCTAGATTTAAACTGACAGACTGTATCTGCTTCCCGGACCGTGTTAGGAAGATTGTTCCAAAGTTTTGGTGCTAAATAGGAAAAGGATCTACCGCCAGCAGTCGATTTTGATATTCTAGGTATTATCAACTGGCCAGAATTTTGAGATCGCAATAGACGTGAAGGACTATAATGCGTTAAGAGCTCGCTCAAGTACTGGGGAGCTAAACCATTTAGTGCTTTGTAAGTAATCAGCAATATTTTAAAATTTATACGATGTTTAATAGGCAGCCAATGCAGTGTTGACAGAACCGGGCTAATATGGTCATACTTCCTGGTTCTGGTAAGAACTCTAGCGGCTGCGTTTTGAACTAGCTGTAGTTTGTTTATTAAGCGTGCAGGGCAACCACCCAGTAGAGCATTACAATAATCTAGCCTTGAGGTCATGAAAGCATGAACTAATTGTTCCGCATTTGTCAGTGAGAGCATATGACGTAATTTAGATATATTTTTAAGATGGAAAAATGCGGTTTTACAGATACTAGACACGTGACTTTCAAATGAAAGATTGGTATCAAAGAGCACACCCAGGTTCCTAACTGACGTCGAAGACTTAACAGAGCAGCCATCAAGTGTTAGACAGTATTCTAGGTTATTAGGTGAGGAAGTTTTTTGTCCAATGATTAGAATCTCTGTTTTTTCAGAATTTAGTAATAGGAAATTACTGGTCATCCCATTTTTTATATCAGCTATGCATTCCGTTAATTTTGTGAATTGGTAAGTTTCGTTAGGGTTTGAAGAAATATACAGCTGAGTATCATCAGCATAACAGTGAAAGCTAATTCCATATTTCCTAATTATATCTCCTAATGGTAGCATGTACAGAGTGAACAGCAGCGGTCCTAGTACAGAGCCTTGTGGTACGCCATACTGAACTTGTGATCGATAAGACATCTCTTCACTTACTGCTACAAACTGAAAACGGTCAGATAAATATGATTTAAACCATGCTAGTGCAATTCCACTAATGCCAACATAGTTTTCTAGTCTATTTAAAAGAATGTTGTGGTCGATAGTATCAAATGCAGCACTAAGATCAAGTAACACTAATAGAGAGATACAACCACGATCGGATGATAGGAGCAAATCATTTGTGACTTTAATGAGAGCAGTCTCAGTACTATGGTACAGTCTAAATCCGGACTGAAAATCCTCGCAGATATTATTTCTTTCTAAAAAGGAACACAGTTGTGAGGATACTGATTTTTCTAGTATCTTTGACAGAAAAGGCAGATTCGAGATTGGCCTGTAATTGACTAATTCTGTAGGATCAAGTTGCGGTTTTTTAACAAGCGGTTTAATCATAGCCAACTTAAAGGTTTTTGGTAAGTATCCTAATGACAAAGATGAATTAATGATATCTAGAAGAGGATCTATGACCTCTGGAAGCATCTCTTTCAGTAGCTTAGTCAGGATAGGGTCTAGCATACAAGTTGTCGATTTAGATGAATTAACAATTTTGCAAAATTCTTCCTCTCCTATAGCAACAAATGAATCAAAATGTTCCTCACGGAGAATACACTGCACTCCCTGATGCGATACTGTAGTAGACGGTTGCATAGTTATAATTTTGTCCCTGATATTATCGATCTAATAAGTGAAGAAGTTCATAAAGTCATTACTGCTGTGTTTCTTATAAACTTCTGGGCTTGAAGCTTTCTTTTTCGTTAGTTTAGTCACTTGTTCAAATAAATACCTAGGATTATGTTTATTTTCTTCTAATAGGGTTGAAAAATAATTAGTTCTAGCATCTTTTAAGGCCTCTCTGTAAGCAATCGAGCTCTCCTTCCATGCAATCCGAAATACCTCTAGTTTTGTTTTCTTCCAGTTTCGCTCCATTTTTCTGGCTGCTCTCTTAAGGGCCCGGGTGTGCTCATTGTACCACGGCGTCTGACTATTTTCTTTAATCTTCTTTAAAGGTGCATAACGCAGGTCTCTGAGTTTTTGCAGAACTACACCCCCTCTGGCGACAAGCGAAACTGCAACCAGAGATGTGCACGCTCATGGAGCACACGCACACGCACGCTTGCACGAGCACGAGCTGTCCATAACCAAAGGAGCATCAGCCGCACAAATGTTTTGTTTACAGTCATAATGTCTTCAGATGTAATAAAGTTATAAATCTGCAAGTCATTTTAAATATATGAAAGGAAAGGCATTTGAGTAAATTACACACTTATGTGTGTGAGGGGAAAACGGGGGTAAAAGAAAACTTCGGTTTTTGTTTCCATCTATCTCCATGTTGAACTGTTTTATGTGTTTACTGTATCCACTTATGATTGTATTATTATGGAAACACGTTCATGAACAATATAAGTTATTAATTTGTAAAAGCTTAAAATAATAATCATACCATACACAGTTGGTCAACAAAGTACACTCAAATGTCTCAAGGTAATAAACAATCAAATGGCACTATATCCGCTTTCATAACAAGTAGTTACAGGAACTTAGTTATAGGAACTGTCCACTTCTAAACAGTTCTAAGAACTACTCTCCCCCAAACTGGGTTTTGCTGTTTGCGGTCGCACTGGCCAGTGGCCATAGCAACCGAGGAGTAAGGGAGTGACGCGAGCACGGCGGCGCCACATACAACAACAACAAACCAGCATGGAGGAGGCTATCGCAATGTTCCCGTTCTGCCTACCGGGAACTTAATAACGGAGTACGAACGGCGGCGTTTAAAGACTATGGTGGAAAGTCTAAAGTAATATGATGGAAGAAGATAGAAGAGCAGAGCGCAGACAAAGGACGTTAGCAAAGGACACAGAGGCTACCGGTAGGCCATACACAAAAACATCGTTAGCATCTTTTATGGGACATGTTTTATGTTTCATGCTGTACTATTCTTCCGAAGACAATTCCTAGTTTATGAACCTGTTCACTGACAATGGTAACGTTAGTCAAATCAATTCTGATTGTACATTTATCTAGCTTAGGCTAAAGCATTACACATTTTACGTATTGTCATTTGTTGTCATAGATTTGCTAGCCTGACTACGTCAGACTTCCTACTTCCGCTAATTTCATTTCACTCCTGTAGTCAGTCTGAGATAGCAGCCTATCTTTCTTTCCACCGGCCTGAAAACAGCCGGGCCAATCAGCAAACAGAAGGCGGGCTGAAAGCCGTGACGTACTCGCCAAGCGCCGAGTTTAAGAGTTAGGTCAGAGAAATCGAAAACGACCGCGGATAGTGAGACACGGATGCAATTCACTCTGTTGTGGAGAATATTCCAAGCATTAGCAAACTGAAGCCCGAACAAGAAGAGTGTGTATTAAACATTTTGAATGGAGGTGATGTTGTGGCCCTACTCCCTTTGGGAAAAGTTTATTACCGATCGTCAGCGAGAAACTGGGGAGCCTTTTGACAGGTCAGTGTCTCCTTTCTTTTCCAGGTCTTACATACCGTAAAACTTCAAATAATAGCCCGGGCTTTTATTTGCCCAAATCGTCGAACTGCACCGGCTTGTATTTGAGACAGGCGTCTAAAGTTATATGAGACAGGCCTTTATAATTTAGTGTTGAGATGTTGTTCTTTGAGATGTTGTTCCTAGAGTCTCTAATCTCTAAAAATCTCCAAATGCTCCACGTGAAACTGCGGTGTTCCGACCTTTTACTAGTCGATTGATTTTGATTAATATTTGCGAGGGAGAGAGAGCAAGACAGCGCTCGTGTTGTTTGTTTGAAGACGTGATAGTGCGCGCGCGGCCGGGGCTCGCTCTCTCTCTCTCTCTCTCTCTCTCTCTCTCTCTCTCTCTCTCTGCTTGTTAGCGCCCTGCCAAGTGCAGCAGTCATTCTATTACATCAATCACCGATCAAAAAGGTCGTTTACAGCCATGTTCACTTCGGTATTTCGCTCGCATCAAGTGTTTACAGTGGAAGTTTGATCATAGATTTGAGTTCGATGCATGATGTCTGTGGTTCGATACGGCTGTGTCGCCGCATAACATACGTCATAAACAAACTTATCTGGTTGGCTTACGGGTAACCAATGATTTTAAACTTCACAAATCGCCCCCTAGCGGGAGAGAAAACACTTCTCTATTATGCTATGCCAGACTCTGTCTACGAAGCAAAGTGAAGTAGCAGAGTCTGGTATTACCAGGCTATAGATTTGCCGCATCAGACATTAGAGACTGTGCTATATCTTACCGTTTTATCAAGAAAACAGCCAACTGAGGATCCAGTTTGAGCCCTAGAGCAGACCCGAGATCTATCCAAGCCTTCCCGATGCTGACTCTCGTCTTGTCTTATTCCGACGCCTGTCTGACTCCAATTTGGCCCTTTTGGTCAATAACTAGACAAAAGTTTTCTTTTCTTTGTCTTACGTGGAGTTTGCGTTGGGGTTTGGAATGAACTACAAGCCGGTCTCTTTGAATCCATCTTCTACTTTTGTCGAAAGTTGACTAAAGTTTTGTCGCTCGAGTTGTCTTCGCTGATACGGAGAATGGCGGCTAACAACAAACCTCTGAGACATCGCCTGGTGAGCGTGAACGCGCATGACGTCACGCCCAGTCTCAGATTCGAGCCCGAATCCCTCTTATTTATTTTACTGTACAGGACTATAGAGGCAATCTCAGTGATCAGAGAAGGGCTCATTCAGCCCATCAGGCAATTGTTTACGCATGTATGGGTTAAAAAACGGGTATTTTTAACATGAAATGTTGCGCAATGCACCTTTAAGCGCAGCGGAGCAACTGTGTCTAAATTGCTGGAAAAGAGAGAGTTAAAAGTTTCTGTTGCAATATCAAGTTCTTCTAATGCTGAGATTATGAAACTGATTTGGAAGATTATTGATAAAGCAATCTTTAGTGGCAGAAGTGATAGGTCTAACATATTTATAACATGGAGTCGGCTTTGCAGCCTTGGCTAAATGTAATTTACACGAGACTAGATAATGATCGGAGATGTCGTCGCTCTGCTGCAGAATTTCAACGGCATCAACATCTATTCCATGTGATAATATTAGATCTAGAGTATGATTACGACAATGAGTAGGTCCAATGAGTTTGTCCACTTATATTACTTATATAAGTTTTCAAAACGGGTGCTATGAAACATGCATCTTTGGTGAGACCATTTCACCATAAAACTGGAACAGTAAACCTCATGTTCATCTAGCAAGTGGCATTTCTTGTCTTCCTCCATTTTTGTCAGGTTCTCCTCTGGGACACCCCTCTCTCTCAAATACAGTCCATCTTGGGAATTGGTCAATTTATGATGGCAATTTCAAAGACGTCAACGTGCACATACACCATGATATACACCAGTAACTTTCACAAGGTTCACTGTGTGTAATTTGCGGGTGGGACATTTTTTGCCGATATTGTCCCCACCGCTTATTGAAACATCTTGTGGGACAGACGTACTTAATACTAATGAAACATCTCCAGTTGACTAGCTGAATATTCATGTTGTTTGTTTGCTAAACAAGAGGCTATCTGGAATGTGTTTTTTCTTTTTTTTTAACCATGCTGTTTGTTGCCGCTGTTATGCACTTCTTCACATACAGGTGCTGGTCATATAATTTGAATATCATCAAAAAGTTGATTTATTTCAACTTAACAGGTGAAACTAATATATTATATAGACTCAGTACATGCAAAGTGAGATATTCCAAGCCTTTATTTGTTATAATTTTGATGATTATGGCTTACAGCTTATGAAACCCACAAAATCAAATTCCCAGAAAATTAGAATATTACACGAAATCACACAGTAATTACACAGGAATACAATATTCATTGAACCAGGTTTTGGTTCTTTTGGCAGTGTGGACAGGTGCAAATCCTGCTGGAAAATGAAATCCTGCTAGTTCACGCTGTATGGTGAACTAGCACTGCGTTACAAGGACGTCTTCAAGCGTGATTTGAAAACTATTACTTACTATAGTAAACTGTTACTTTAAAGACCCCCTGTGGTGAAAATCCAGCTTTTAATGTTGTTTATGTGTCTATGTGGTGTTTTTAATATGCTTTAAGACAAACCATGTGTAAATTCATAAGTTGACAGCATTGCTGAGTATTTTCTGCTTAAAACTGCAGTGAACCAAAGACAGTCTCTAAAACACGATTTGAAATCGCTGGTGTTTCTGACGTCACAAACTACCTTGTATCAGATCAACGTGTGATTGTCAACCAGTAGATCTCTGAGCGAGTGAGTGGAGGCGGAGCTCATTTGCATATTCATACTTTGCAGTCACGTGACTACCATGGATACCTGGCGGGCAACAAACGCTGACAAAATGGCGACAAACAGTGGCCAGCTAGGGGAATTGCAGCCTTGCAAATTTCCAATACTAGCTACAACCAATTAACTATTTAGACCATATGTCACCGAATGTTAAAATTAGATATCAAGAAAAGATTAACATACTCGGAACGTGTGATCCATACACAGCACCCGCTGATGTTTTCATTGCTTTGAAGCTGGCAAAGTCTCTACCAGACTTGGAGTAACTGTAAGCATGGACGCGGAAAGTAGGGGTGCTGCATCACCCCCTGTTGGCAAACTGATGACAATAAAATGATAGCTTATAAATATATCTCTGATTGTTCTTTCTGTTCCACAACATTTTGTATGTCATGTTTGGGGTGTGGGATGAAGAGAGGTATATTTTTAGTAATTATTTAATTAAAAATTATTTAATTTATCTTCAGTGTGTAGTATTAGCCAATCAGGTGTCTTGACGCGAATCACGCGTTTACGATTCAGCCTACACAGCACAAAAAAACACCTATGCTGCGTCCCAATTCGCATACTATCCGTCCTAAATAGTATTCGAAAATAGAATTTGTACGTCCCAAATCGAAGTATGTTGAAATGAGTGTTTCAGAGATACGCGGATGGTCTACTATTTCCGGTCAGAATCCGAAGTGCAGATCGATGCACACTCTAACGGCTGATATTGCCCACAACCCATCGCGCGCTGGACGAGGATTCAGTTAGAACTACAAACACGAGTGAAAAAAACACACGAGTGAGTGCTAAAAAACTACAGACATGGAGGACGCGCGAGTCCGGCGGTTATGTAGAGAGGTTTAGATAAAGGGGTTTGAGACTGATTAATTATCAGTATCTGACCTGACGAAAATGAATTTATTCAACGTTGTCTACATTATATTGCATCTGCAGCAGCATTGTGAACTTTTGTAAAGATACATTTAGCCATTACCTTTTAATTCATTATATCACTATATCATTATATTCAAATTACAAACACGAGGAAAGTATCCGCATGAAAGACCCACGACTGGCAGATGAACGTGCTCTCCGAAACGGTAGGAAATCAAATTAGATTGAATTGAGGATTTTAACTGTGACAAGATGATTGACAGGGCAGTTTACGGTGACAGGATGCACGCAGCACGCGACAGATCTGTCCGTTAAAGATGACGTGATAGTATGTCCCAAAGCTTGCCTACTCTTTAGCTACACACTCAAAAGTATGTACTTTTTCTTTACAAAAAGAGTACATACTTTTAGGGCATAGTATAAGTAAGCGAATACTACGCACCCCCCCCCCCCCCTCCCAGCACCCCCTATCGAAAATGACTTCCCGCGTCTCTGACTGTAAGTAATAAGTAAATGCAGTACAACAGTAACGTGTCATTCTTTCTCCATGTATTCATCTTCTTATATCTCATATCTCAAATGTGTTCTCGCCACCTACTGGTGAATGTGTAAGCACGTTTATGTTACGATTACATGATTGACATAGTGCATCAATCGCACAACAACTATCTGGCATGTCGTTTACACCTCAAAACACCAGCTTTTGTATATTAAACCTGGCGACGTCCTGGCAAGATCCTTGATTATTTTACTGGGTTTCGTGGCTAGAGAACGACGTTCTTGCCTGCCAGCCAGT
Organism: Chrosomus eos; assembly: GCA_036326025.1. Classification (NCBI taxonomy): domain Eukaryota; kingdom Metazoa; phylum Chordata; class Actinopteri; order Cypriniformes; family Leuciscidae; genus Chrosomus; species Chrosomus eos. Next base: position 85,827 of record JAZAVI010000480.1, read on the forward strand.
ACTTATGACGTCAGGTGCAAAGTATGAATACATAGAACCACGTATACTAAATGAGGCAAGGGTGTCGAGTTACATTCAAGCTATTTTAAGGCATAAAGAATTTTTTTTCAAGGGAAAATTTTTAATTTTGGTAATCAAAGATGAGATTTAAGGGATGAAATTATTGACTGCAGAGGGACTTTAAATGTAATATACTTTAAAGAATATCACAGCTTAAGCAGAAAATGTTCTGTAAATGTTCAGTTTAACTACTAAAGTGATTAAGCTATTGAACATGTGCACTACAATAGTTTACTATAGTTTACAGATGTTTTGACAGTGTGTAGATCACAGCTGGCAGTAGTCTGATAAATCTCTCTGGGGCACAGAAGAAGAGAAACCACGGCAAAAAACAAACACTGACACCAGACCACCTTCTCTCAGTCCTTCTTTCTGCAACTAAAAACAAAAAAAAACGTTTTATGCGCTTGGCCGTTCATTTACGCGCCAACAGTGTTTTGGGGGCCTGAAAACGCCAACTTAAGAAAGTGGTTTTGATTTTTAATTGAGTTGGTACACATTGTGTGTAGGACCACCATATAAAAACAGCAGTAAAGCTTGCTTAAGAAAATACTAGTTATGTGGTTTATGATGTGACGGTCACATTTGTTATACTTGATCCTTTGCTTAGTTTGTCTTTGTTTATTTGGCTGTCATAGTTTCTGATTTGGTTTCCCTAGTTGCTGATTATGTTTACCTGTGTCTTGTTTGGTTCCTCGTTTAGCCCTTTAGTTGTTTAGTTTTCTTTTATTAAAATGAAACTATTACATTTAGATCCTTGTCTCCTTGTTGGACCACACCATGACAGAAACCAGCTTGTGTAACCAAACTATACTTTTCCTATCATTCTCTGTTGGCAGAAAGATAATGATAAAATACACTAATATCATCAAACACACATAAAACATCCACTATACCCCTGATGTGCATGCCTTTAATTTTGTTGCAGTGGCACTAAAACATGTCCTGTACGTCTGTAAGTGAAAAAAGTCAGACATATTCAATTTATTCAAACTAAAATCCTGCAACGGATCAAAAGCTAGAGCCCACCGTTGACTCTGAGCACAAGCCCGGCATCAATACAGAGCCAGAGCGATTGCCCCTGTGGAGCCTGTGGTGTGTGAGTCGGCATGGTCGAGGGCATATCAGCGGAGTTCATTTGAATGGATTGGAGCTCCTCACACACTCCCAGCGCTGAGGTGCTGGGTTGATGGTTTCTGAGGAGTTATATTAGTAGCTAGAGGTGGAAATATTTGCTGGTCTACAGTCTCCATTGGTTCCGTCCAGTCCCAAGTCTTCTAAGTCAGCGTTTGTGACAACTTGACTCTAGTTAGAGGGTTATGGGTGAAATGGTTACCAGTTTGACTATAAACCATGATTCGACTTCAGACAGTTAGTATTACAGGTTAATATTTGAATCATCATTAAAGCCGTATTTGATTATCTTAATCAACATTAGTCTACGCTCTTTATCAACAAGTCACTGTCTTAATAATAATTTAGTTTGTTACATTTATATTGCGCTTTTCTGTGTACTCAAAACGCATTACACGTGGAAGGGGGAAATCTCCTCAATTATTTCCACTAATTATATAAATAACTCCACTAATTATTTTGATATTGAAGAGCGCAGTTAACGGCTGCCAGCAAAAGCAGGCTAAAAATATTAATCATTTTGAGTCATGTCGGCCACGCAGGCATTCGTCTGGGGTGACGGAAAACATAAATATCTACTATCATTTGTTCTTTATATATTTACTTAGCAACTGGCCGGCCCACATTGTTCAAAGACCCACTGGGAAAACTCCTGTTGCTCCAGAAGGCCAGTCCAGCACTGTAACTACCACAGCCGTCTAGGGGGTTTATTTTTGTAGTTATCCGTCGTAATACAAAACAATATTCCCTACATGATGTGAAATAACGTGAGAGTCAGTAAAGTGCATGGATGGAAGAGTGTGTAAAACAACCCAGAGTGAGTCCACACACCTGCATTTGCCCAATCTCACTCTGGTCGGTGGTGTGTATCGCGGATGTCCACAGCTGTTGGTCCACACAAGCGTGGATGCGGTTTGCGTTTAAGTTTTCTTTGCATCATCAATCTATGCCTTTATTTTTTTGAAGAGGTTAGCGACCCCTAGCTGCGAAAAACTACATATTGTACCTTTTAGTCAATTTAAAGGGAAAGGGACAATTTCTCCAAAAGGAAAGTTCTAAAAGCTCATGTTCTTTTTGTAAACAAGCAGAGGAGACATTTGCAGATATGTTTTTGGTTGGCTTATATCCAAACAGTTTTGTTTTGACCCATAGGGGTTCTAATGTGTTTGATTCTGTAAATGTTACACACTCTTTTCATTTAAAATACTTGTTTTTATCATAATGATATAAAAAAAATCTCTGGAGTATATTGCTCGTTTTTCTTTTTGTCGTTTATATGGCAAATTCTTCATAAGAAGTTTGCAAATGGTATACCATCCCATCCCCACTTTAAAATTTACTTCTTAAATCTCTTTCTTTTATAAAGAATAATAAAAAAAAAATTCGTAAATGTTATGAAGAAAAATTGAAAGAAAATCCATGAATTTAGATCTGTGTTATTGCATGAATACAGTTGTATTTTTCCTGTCATGTCGTTTTGCCATTTACCCCATCATAATGCATTCCTTCAGCTGTATTTTTCTTTCACCTCTTTTTTTAAAAATTAATTCTTCTTCTTCTTCTTCTTCTCAATTTGTTGTGAGGTAGCTATTTGTGTTAATCATGTTGTTATATTGTTGTAGCTAGGTCCCTGGATAATGTTCTTTATGTAATTGTTATTCGAGCATTAAACCAATATATTGTTGATACCCAGTAACGTGCGGTGAAGTCTTGTCATGGGTAGGCTGTGACTTATCAATGTGGCATTTTCACAGGGGCGTAATTTGCCGCTGCAATCGGTGGCGCGGTTACAGTGTATCTCGTGGCTCACGCAGTCTTCACATGCATGCGCGCTTCAATCTGTTTCAGAGACTCTCTTTGTTCATTCCGGTGAAATCACAAAACAAAAATGCACACAAACGTGTCCCTGCTTAATAAAATACAACCACTGATGAACATATTCGGTTTTGATGAGAAAAAAAAAGAAACCTATAGCCTACGATTGCGGATTAGAACCCAGAACCTCTGACATGCTCGGCAAAAGTTCTACCACTGGACCATTAAAGGACTCACGAAAAGTTGTCGGATCTATATATTTATTCACGTGATTATTCATACGCGCGCGCACACACACACCTGTCCCACCCACTTTTTAAAACAAAGTTAAGCCACTGTATATTTATTCAGGTAATTTAGCAACCCAAGTTAATATCAGGCATCATCACATAGCTGCCTGCATACAGAGCAAAGTCAGAATCGCGGATTGAGTGAGAGCGAGTGGATCACGTGATATGAAGCAGTCTCGGTCTCTGCCTCAATGTTGGTAATTCAAGACAGCATGAGAACTGACTGCGCATGCGCAAATCTCCGTAAACTACGTTCTATGGACCAAAGAGGCACTGCGAACCTCTGCCTCAATGGCCATGGCCTTGAATTTCCTGCATGAAACAATGGTTTTTAGGCGCAAACTATGGCAAAAGGAGTATTATATGAGTATTCCTGATTTGTTTTGTTACAAAAATTAATATTTGGAATAAAATAAATGCAATTAATAATGTGGTGAATTAATAAAGCTCTTGGAATTAATAAATGTAATGTCAACATTTCCTTTGGTGAGGCACTGCCTACCCTGCCTACCCTGACCGCACGTCCCTGTTGATACCTCTAGTATGTGGAGTGATGCGTCGCGCGCTTGGGTTAAGGGGGCGCGCCTCGCCTCACTTAAAAATGACGCTCTTCTCTGCGAGCGTTAAACGCGTCAGACTGACTGAATGAAACATGAGGGACCGCACGCAAGAGCTCAGACATGTAAGTATATGAGTTGAGTTTATTCAGTCAGACTGAACTTTATTAATGCTATGAGCTCATAATGTCGACTACGTGCTTTTTTGAAGATTTCATATTGATCAATCCTCAGAATCTTTTAGATCGATGGTGATGTTTATCATGTAAAAGCTGTAATTAAGGCGTTGCGATTGAAGTTGGTAAATATAAGAATGCGCACTATGAACATACTTTCACACTGACTGATTTCGTTTTCAATCGAAAGACTGATGATTCACACGTTCAGAAAATGTTAATTCCCGAGTTTGTCTGCACGTGAAAAGAGCTGAGCTGTTTATTTACCACATTCTTTGAGACTTAATGTTAATGTTAAAATAATGTTTGTTTTTTTGTACGTGTAGTAAACGGTGAATCAGGCATCGGCAGTCAGAGCTGAAAACTGATTTAACATAATAAAGTTCACTGAGCAGATGTGACTGGCTGGATCTGTATGATAAATGAAGCTTCTTTTGTGTTTTTCTATATGGATTGATCTGAGTTGAGCACATTAATCTTTAACCAGTCTTTCCTCACTATCACTGAACAAACAGAGGACTAGAGAGTGATTCTGGTTGTGTCTCATGTATTGACATAGCTTTACTTCTGTAGTTCATGTCAGGTTCAAAACAGCTAGTATCATTAGCTACATATGACACATTGCATATATGAACTAGTTATTGCTAGTTATTGTTATTCTTTTGAGCGTGTTTTGGTAAAACTGACCGTCTGTGTGTCAGATGCTGTGATACTGCTCTTCTTTTGAGTGTGTTTTGGTAAAACTGGCCGTCTGTGTGTGTCAGATGCTGTGATACTGCTCTTCTTTTGAGTGTGTTTTGGTAAAACTGGCCATCTGTGTGTGTCAGATGCTGTGATACTGCTCTTCTTTTGAGTGTGTTTTGGTAAAACTGACCGTCTGTGTGTGTCAGATGCTGTGATACTGCTCTTCTTTTGAGTGTGTTTTGGTAAAACTGACTGTCTGTATGTCAGATGCTGTGGTACTGCTCTTCTTTTGAGTGTGTTTTGTGCTGGTTTAGGCCTGTCATGGTCAACTGACTCCAAAAGCTTTCCATTCTGTGCGCCGGTCAGTTCACAGCAGTGATAGAAATTAACCTTTTCATTAAGGGGCTGTATTTGCCACATTAAACTGATAAAAATTAATTTATTAATAATAAATTTTTAATAAGGGGCAATTTTTTTTAGATGTATGCATCATCTGTTATGCCAAATTCTGAAGTTGCATCTGAAGCATTTAGATGTATTTACTAGGGATGGGCATTCGATTAAATTTTCTTAGTCGATCATCGGGAGAATTAACGATCGACTATAGATTAATCATTAATATTGTTATGTGTCCCGGCGGATCACCACCTTATCGTGGTGGGGCACTTTGCGTGTCTCCGTGACCCCTAGAGCTATGTCGGCGGGAGTCTTGTACTCCTGGTAGGGCCACCCATGCCGAACAGGTCAAAGGGTAGAGGCCAGACAAAGAGTGATCCCAAACGCCTCAACGATGGAGCCGCCGGAAAATGGTGGGTGTGAGAGTACCACCAAAATGGCGGAAAAGTCTGAAGAAGGCAGCCCCACTGCCACGTGGGTAAACTCGGAGGGGTACAGCGGCTAGGGGAGTAAACCCTGATGACAAATCTGCCTTTTGGGGACAGGCACAGGCGGAACCCAGCAGACCGGGCTACCGGCAGCCCCCTCCAACTCCTTTCAGACGAAGGTCGTCATGGGTTCTCTCATGCCACCGAAGATCCTTCTGGAAGGAGCCAAGATGGTGGGAGTGTGGAATGCACACCTGCACCTCCACCTTAATCCTTACCTATGTGCAAGCTTCTTGCTTCCCTCGTTCCCCCCATCCCCCATCACCCCCCCCCCCCCCACACACTCCTAAAAAGTCCTGTGGCGATGTGGAATGGTGGTAGGCACAGGCCAAGGATGTGGCTAGGAGTGCCTAGCCAAACCATGCACACAGGCGGCAATGGAGTGATGGTCGTTGCAACTGTGGGATGGAGCAGCACATTGCCTCGGCAGCTTCTATTGCGACTGAGCAGTTCCACGCTGCTCACCCCTGAGATGGGGAAGGACCTGGAAAAGGTGGTTCAAAAAATGTCTGCGCCATACACTCTGGGTGGTATACCGCAACCACCAGAGCATCCCACCATGCGGTCGAAAAACGAATGAAAGAAATAGACACCTGAGTATTGCTTCATGGAATGTCCGCACCTTGTTGGACTTGGGTGAGACATCTGACAAGCCTCATCGTAGAACAGCGCTTGTGGCCTTAGAGTTAAGGCCTCATTATGCTTCTGCATCAACTCGTCACTCCTACGGCGTCGTTGCCGTTTTATGGTTCTGCGTCAGGTTGCGTTGCATCGCGGTGCATCTGACCAATCACAGCCCTTGCGGTCTGCGTCGCCTCGACGCGTAGTTCCAATTTTTTGGAGGTGCACGTCAAGCTACGGCGTAAGGGTTGGAGAGGGGTTCGCGGTGACGCAGAGGGGTCTGCGAGGCTACGCCGTCGTTTCGACGCAGAAGCATAAAACAGGCTTTAGCAAGGTATAACATCGACGTTGCAGCCCTCAGTGAGACCAGACTTCATGGAGAGGACTCCTTGATGGAGGTTGGTGCAGGGTACACTTTCTTCTGGAAGGGGGTCCCTGAAGGCATTCGCCGGACCCATGGAGTTGGTTTTGCAGTGAAGTCCAAACTGCTACAGTTTATTCCTGAATCTCCTGTCGGCATTAATGAGAGGCTGATGACCTGGCGCATCCCTCTTGCAAAGGGATGCTTTGCTACTCTCATTAGTGCCTATGCACCAACGCTTGCTGCCGAGTCTAACATCAAAGAGAACTTTTACCTTGCCCTCGACTCTGCCATAAGAAAAACTCCAGCCACAGACAAACTCATTCTCATGGGAGATTTTAATGCCAGAGTGGGCATAGAGCACCGGGTATGGGATAAGGTAATTGGCCAGCACGGAGTTGGGAAGATGAATGACAACGGCCTTCGGCTCCTTTCTCTCTGTGCAGAACACCAACTGGTCACCATACACCATATTCCAGATGCAGAACAAATTTAAAACCACCTGGCAGCATCCACGCTCAAAACATTGGCACCTCCTTGATTACGTAATAGTCTGTCAAAAAAATCGGAAAGATGTCCTGTCCACTCGAGTCATGCGCAGAGCAGAGTGTTGGACTGACCACCGTATGGTCAGGTCCAAACTCCTCATGAGTATTAGACCCTATGGTCAGAGGACAGCTCCAAAACAAAAAATCAACTGCTCAGCACTCAGCAGCCTCACCTCACGAGACCTCCTTCGACAGTTCCTCGCTGATAACCTCAAAAAGATCCGGAGGAATCAGCCGACTGGCCAACGCTGCGCCAAGCCATCCACAGTGCAGCATCAGAGGCATTGGGCCAGTCGAGGAAACATCACCAGGACTGGTTTGACAGCAATTCGGCTGAGATACAGACACTCCTCAAAATAAAACATGATGCCCATAAAGCTCTCCTGTCCTGCCCTGGATCTCCTACCTTGAAAGCTACCTTTAATGCAGCGAGATCTGCAACCCAGCGTGCCCTCCGGACCATGGAGGACAATTGGTGGGTGAAAAAGGCAGAAGAGATACAGCGGATGGCAGACTGTAACAACTCACAGGGCTTTTATGAGGCTATTTAAACTCTCTACGGCCCCAGGAAGAGAGCGATCGCCTCAGTACGTTCAGCTGATGGCTCGACTCTCCTCAAGGACCGCCATGAGATCCTTACTTGCTGGGCAAACCATTTTGAGACCCTCCTCAACCTCAATAACCCTGTTGACACTTCTATCCTGGATAATGTCCCTAACCTATCACCAGTCACACACCTCAATAATCCCCCCCAGTTTCTGGAGACACGCCAAGCCATTGCGAGTCTTAAAAACAATAAAAGTGCTGGACCTGATGGCATTCCGGCAGAGGTCTTCAAACATAGAGGATACCTTCTTACACGCCGTCTGCACCTCCTCAGTTCTTTCCATCGCAGGGAAAGTTCTAGCAAAAATCATGCTCAATAGGCTAGTTAAATACATCTCAGAAGCTGCACTTCCGGAAACGCAATGTGGCTTCAGGAAGACCAGATCCACCACTGACATGATTTTTGTCTTAAGGCAGTTGCTAGAAAAAAGCAGAGAGCAGCGCACAGACCTCCACATAGCCTTCATTGACCTCAGTAATGCATTTGATACTATCAACCGTGAGATGATCTGGAAACAACTTTTCAAACTTGGGGTACCACCCAAGTTCCTTACCATTTTACAGCAGCTGCACAATGGGATGCAAGCCAGAGTCACCACAGGAGAACTTCAGTCAGAGTTCTTTAGTGTAAATGTTGGGGTGAAGCAGGGCTGTGTCTTGGCTCCAGTCCTTTTTAACCTCCTTCTCTCTGCCATCACTCAACTTTTCCATTATGCTTTAGGACACAAGGATGGTGTTCTTCTTGAATACCGCCGTGATGGAAGCCTCTTTAACATCCGGAGGTTGCAGGCCTACACAAAGACAAAATCCTGTTGCATAGCTGAACTACAATATGCTGATGACTGTGCGATTCTATAGTCCCTCAACACGGTAACTAGTCTCTACCAATCCTTTGGTCTTCAGGTTAACATTAAAAAAACTGAAGTTATTTCCCAAATCTTCTCTCAAACCTCTTCCCCCCAGCTTCCACATAAACGGCATTCCACTTAAAAATGTAGATCAGTTTACCTACCTCGGTTCAACTTTGTCCTCTTTCTGCTCCCTTGATATGGAAATATACACCCGTATCAAAAAAGCCTCTTCATCATTCGGTCGCCTTCGTAATAGGGTTTTTGAAAACCGAAATTTGAGGGTCAGCACCAAGGTTGCCGTTTATAGTGCTGTGTGTGTCTCCACCCTGCTTTATGGGGCGGAAACATGGACTCCATACAGCCGACACATCACTCTTTTGCAATCCTTCCACATCCGTTGTCTCCAGAAGATCCTCGGCCTCTCCTGGATGGACCGAGTCCAACATGCGGAAATCTTACAGAGCACCAATTCTATCTGCATGGAAGCCGCTGTGGCTAAGAAACATTTACGATGGATAGGGCATACTATCCGTATGCCGGACCACCGCCTGCCTCGCCAACTACAAGGCGCCAAACGAGCAGCTAGTGGACCAAGACGAGCTATAAGGACTACATCAAGGGACTTTTAAAGCATTCCAACATTAATCCCATGCAGCTTGAAGCTCTGGCACAGGACAGATCAGCTTGCAGGTCACCTGTGCCCGAGTAGTTTCACAAATCCACGACAAATACCAACAGCGGAAAGCCGAAAGACGCAGACAAAGACACCAGAGGGCGGCTGAGGCTCCTCTGTCCTTTGGTTTCCCCTGCTCCATCTGTGGACGAGTGTGCAGCTCAAGGATCGGCCTCCATGCCCACGAGAAGTGGCACCAACGGCAATGTCGTTGATCCCCTCCCTAACCCCGAAGCAAGCGTCATCATCGGAAACCATGGACAGCTATGAATATTGTTATAATAAAAATGCATTCTTTATTTAACTTTTTATAAAATTAAAATTAAAAATGCAATGAAAATACAAAAATACTGTGTGTTTTTCCTCAATAAGATCTTTATTACACGAAGATCAACTGGCAGTTAAACAGGACGTTCGGTTAGGCTGAACTTGAAGATTATGAGCATTAAGACCTGCAGCTGCGAGCCGGCGTAAACAGAGACCCTCGTTTGTTCAGAAAATAATAAAAAATAAAAAAAGAATAATGTTAAACGATAACTAAGTCAAAATGTAACTCAAAACTATACGAGGTTGAGAAAGAGGGTGAGAGAGATTAGCCTACCTAACAATATTATGAGGCTACTTAACAAAGCCTCATAATAACTAACTAGTACATACAACTTCTGCACCAGTCTACTGATTTTTGTTGAGAAATATTAGCATGTTCACATGATCTGGGGTCAGACGCGACCGCAATCTGGTGACCGTCAGTCCAGCCGCCGAAAACACCCGCTCTGAGGGGACTGACATTGCACAGGTACCTCCAGATAACATGGCCAGCCCGGGGGAACCTTATTCCTTTCACTTTCCACCAGTCTGTTGGGGTGCAATCCAGGGGTGAGGGAGTCTCCCTCAGAAAGTTCTGAAGTTCTGCTTCGATGCCTACATCGCATTGAGTGGTATAGTGCTCCCCAAGGAGTTGTGCCATAGCAGAGGACTGGGAGGCTGAGACTCCAGTGTTTGCGCTCCTCTCGTCCATGTCAGACAACGCAGCCTTCTCTCCCCCAGCCAGTGGAATAGCCTTAACGGTCCTAACGGTCTCCACTGCCTTTCCCAAGCAGTTTCGCATTAGCAGCCAGTCTCTGTGGTGTTGTAAGAAAGCCCAGGTGCTTGTGACGAGGGTCCAGCATTGATGCGATCATGGGGGCGAATGCCCCAAACTCATCAGACTGAACCTGTATAAATATATAATAAGGGAAATTTTATCTCTTTAAAATAAAAATAAAAAATCAATTTACTAAGATAAAAAGTTTAGCTTACATTAATTTGCTTGATGAGGGAGGAACGCACTTTTGTCTTGAATTCAATGAGTCGGGGCAAGTCTCCTTCACTGCACATGAGGTAGATATTGATGGGCCGAAAGTGATGGGATAAGTGTTTGAGATGGAGACGTCTTTCTCTGCTGATATAACCGTGGTGGCATGTAAGTGCTGACAGAACAGGCTGTGTGTCCTCCATCAGCTGCCAGTATTCATCCTTTAACTCCAGGATCCTGGCATCTTGAAGCCTGGTCACAGTTCAGTCCGAAAGCACATCAACAACAGCCCACCGCTTTTCCACCAGCCGATCAAACATCTCGCACACGGAGTTCCACCGTGTTTTACACGACTGGATAAGCCAGTGAGTTGTGAGGCCCATTTGCTCCTGTTTCTTTTGCAGCGCTTTGGTTGCTGCAGTGCTGTGATTAAAGTGGCTAAAGAGTTTACTAGTAGCTGATATTACACGATATAGATACAGTGCAAATCCGTCATTTATGGCCAAATGGAGGGTGTGTGCAAAGCAAGCAACGGAAATCCCGAGCACTCTGGTGGGACTGTTGGCAGCAATGATATTGGCCACGTTGTCATGAACGCATGCAATAACTCGGTCTTCAAGTCCCCACTGTTGTACAGCTCCATTAATTTTCTCAGCGAGGTGGTCAGCTGTATGCCGGCCTGGCAGGCTTTCTGTGAGCAGGAGTTCATTTGCCAGTCATCACTGGTGTAGTGGCAGGTGATGGTGATGAAGCTCTCAGCTGTTAAAGCGGTCCAGCAGTCTGTAGCTAGAGCAACTCTCTCAGCTGTGCTCAATTCTTTTAACAGGTGCTGCTTGCGTTCTTCGTAGTGAGTTTCTACCAGTCTGGTGATGGTACGTCGTGACGCAATGTGATAGGCTGGTTCCAATAAATGTATCAGTTCTTGAAAACCTTTGCCCTCAACAATACTTAAGGGCAGCATATCCATCTCAATGAACTTGCAGATCCCTTGGGTAATTTTCTCTGCTTGTTGTGCATCGCAGCTCCTCAGTGCTAACGCAGACTTAATAGTAGGTTGAGACTGAGAGCAGGAATGCACCACCACCGACATTAACCAGGGTCGGATGATTTTTGTTTAGGTGGTGGTACATTTGAGTCGTGGCCGTGTTGTACTTATACATGGCATCGCAGTGTTTGCAGTGAACTAAATTGTTTTTTAAATCAAAATGGTCTTACGCCACACTTCGCCGTGACCTCTTCATGATTCTTCTTTTGAAATCAGCATCAAATATTGCCCCCGGGTGGTAAAATGTTTAATTGCAGCCACACAGTGAAATTAATTTAATTGCTTCAAGACTCGCACTACTCAACGCAACCTGCATTAGTTTAATCGATAACAAATTAACGTGATCGACGAAATTCTTAATGATCAATTAATCATGCCCATCCCTAGTATTTATACTGCAATTAAAAATTGCATACATAATGCTATGAGATAAATGTTTTAAAACTTATATTTTTAATATTAAAAATTATTGTAAAAAAATATATGAAATGATACTTTAAAGGTGCTCTAAGTGATGTCAGGTGACGTCACATCTTGTTGACGTTAAAAGTATTGTCAAACAAAACGGAGGCTAGCTTGACCCTACCCCCTGCTTCTTGTCGGTTATTGGCTGGAACAGTTTGTTATGTTTCGTGGAGCGGGTTAGCCCAGTTTGTTTTTGTTGGCGTGTGTGGAGCCTGCGGTGTCTGCAGAGACCGCGTCTTTTTACAGTGTATTCAGGGGACAGGCAGCTAGCGGATAGTGAGGAGATGTTTGATGTATGTGACAAAAATGTTTTGATCTTACTAGAAGGGGACGGTTAACAAAAATAAAAAACAATACATTACCCTGGGTTAACAATGAATGTAGGAAATTGATGAAGGAGAGAGATCTGTCCCTTAAAAAATCACTGAAGTCTGGTCTCTTAACGGATCGATATAAATACACCTCTATGAGGAATAAAGTAATTCAGACCTTACGAAAGGCTAAAGCAAGTTTCTTTATGAGTATTATTGAGGGGTCAAAAGGGGATGGGAAAAAAAATTGCCAAACTATTAATAAATTAGCTGGTAAACAAAAGAATAATGTAAAAAAAATTGAACTTAAAATTAATAGTATATTAGTAAAATACTCTTTATCTATAGCCACAAATTTTAATTCACATTTTAGAAATTCAGTGGATGAATTAACTCAGCATTTTACTGTAAAAGATATTACATATAGAACTATACAAATTCATCAACCGATATTTCAAATAGATGAAATAACTGAGTTAGAAGTAGTAAACATCATTGATGCATTAAAAAGCTCCAAAGCAAAGGATGCGTATGGGCTTGACACAACATTTTTAAAAAACAAATAAAGATTCTTTAGTATGCCCAATAACACACATGGTAAACCTGTCTTTCAAACAAGCAGTTGTTCCATCTGCTTGGAAGATGGCTACAGTTGTCCCAATCTACAAATCTGGAGATAAACTAAATTAAAAAAATTATAGGTCAATTAGCATTCTTCCCATTATATCTAAGGTAGCAGAAAAATGGGTATCAAATCTTTTGACTAACCATCTACAGGGTTTAAATTCTTTACATCCAATGAAATTTGGTTTCCGTAGAAATTACTCAACAGACTCAGCAAACTGTTTGTTTGTGGAGAGAGTGAAATGCTTACTGGATAAAAATGCGTGTGTGGGTGCTGTCTTTTTAGATTTAAAGAATGCATTCAACACCGTTGACCATCAGGTGCTTTTATCTAAACTAACAAATTTTAATTTCTCAGAGGAAGCAATACTTTGGGTAAAATCTTATCTTTCAAATAAGAACCAATGTGTATTGATGGTGTGAAATCTTTTTATATTGCTTGCTCCAAGGGGGTTCCACAAGGTTCTATTTTAGGACCTATTTTATTTTCACTTTACATTAATGATTTACCTGAAGTATGTAAAGATGTACACATTCAGTTATGTGCAGATGATGTAGTTATTTATACTCATGCAAAGAATTTTGAAAAAGCTTCGATCACTTTAACTTCTGCTATGACTAATGTACAGGATTGGCTTATCAGGACAGGTTTTATATTGAACACAAAAAAATCTGTGTGTATGATGTTCTCAAAACGATTAGTAGAGATGACGCACTCAAATGTATTTCTAGGGGGAGAGGAAATAGAAGTTGTGAAGGAGTTTACGTATCTTGGAGTCACTTTAGATTCTACTCTCACTTTTAAAAGCCATGTAAACAAGTTGCCTAATATTGTGAAATTTAATTTAAATCATTTTAGGTATATCAGGTCCTTCTTGACAGTTGGTGCTGCGAGGGTGCATTTATATTCATTGATTTTTTTCACATATGCAGTATTGTTTCAGTAGTTGGTCTTTTACGAATAACTCAATACTTAAGCCAATAGAAACACTGTATAAGAAGGCGATGAAAGTGTTTGATAAAAAAAACCCTCTCATTTCACCACTGTAAAATAAATAAAAAACATAATCTATTGAGTTTTGAAAACTTTAAAATTTTTAATTATGCATGCTTTGTTTATAAGGTCTGGCATGGCCTTGCACCACCACTGAAGGAGTTTATTAAACAGAGGGCAGATTGTGGTATTGGTACCAGGTCTGTCAGTAGAGGGGACTGGGAAGTACCAAATAGGCGAACATCTTTTGGCCAGAAAGTCTTATCAGTGATAGGGAGCAAATATTTTAATAGTCTGCCACAGTCAATGCGACAATGTTCTACTTATCACACTTTTAAAGAACATCTTAAGAAGTGGCTTATGAAGAATCAAGTGTGTAAACATTTTTCGTAGCACATTTTTGTGATGTGTTTTTATGTATTGTGTTTTAGTGGAGTCTTGTACTGAGTATTTGTTATTGTGTGTACCTGCCTAGGGACTACGGACGTAAATTAGCAATACTGCTATAATCCGGCTTGTTTACATCTTGTACTTTGTACAAATGTTCATTAACATGCATTGTCCCTATTAAATAAAAAATAAAAAAAATCTCTTTTCAACAGGTCAGGTCTGCCCCAAAAACTTTTCCAATTGTCTATGAATTCGATATTATTTTGCAGACACCACTTAGACAGCCAGCCATTGAGTGAGCACAGTCTACTAACTATCTCATCACTCCTGCGAACAGGAAGGAGACCAGAGCAAATTACAGTGCCTGACATCGTACTTGCCAGTTCAAACACCTCTTTAATAATAATTTTGGTGATCTCCGACTGGCTGAGTCGAACATCATTAGTGCCGACGTGAATAATAACCTCAGGCCTTGTCCACACGGACATGGGTATTTTTATAACCGGAGTTTTTCCTCCAGCGTTTTAAAAAAAAATCCGTCCACACATGCTCGGTCTCCGTCTACTAGGGGTTTCACAACTACTGATTTTTGCTAGTCGACTAGTTTTGCATAACAGTCGACGACTAGTCGACTAGTCTTTAAATTATTTATCCATTAAATGACGCATTAACGCATTCAGCATTGTTAAGGAAGACACAGAGGAACGAGTTCTGGTGAATCATTGGAAATGTATTTTTAAAAAAATCTGAAATAACATCATAAATAAATTCATCCGTTATTCTTTTCATCAACATGTGTTAATACAAAAACAGCAGCATTCATTTAAAACATTCTTGTAATTAAATGTGCTGCGCAACACCACGCGCATCAGCGAACGTTGCATATAAACATTGCAGCATGGAAAAATTGCAAAAAACTATTTAGTTTCATAATCATGTTTACATTTTTTTTATTATTATTATTTATTTCATGTTGATTATATGACAAGTGAAAGGCATGAATAAGATAAGATAATCCCGAAAATATCGGGAGACAAATGGAGTGGGCAGACATTTAGGCTATACCACTTCATTAAGTTTGTTTTTGTAGAAAGCCTTTCTTTAAAGTGAATTTCGTTTTGTATTAATTGTATCTCAATTTTAAGCAATTTTTCAACCAATTTCCTGGATTTAATAAATAATAGGCTAAATATAGCATGCAGGCAATATAATCAGAGGCGCCAGCGCGCTCTTCTCTTAAATGAACCGAAACTCAGCGTATAAGCTACTTGCCCCACAGACCTGAGAAATATCAGTCCCTCCAGAAAAACGCGATTATGCGATCGCTGAATTCAATGCATAATCAGCCAAAGTCCGCATATTTATGCGGGGGTCGCATTTTTTCAAAAACTCCGCAATTTCGCCGCATAAATTGCTGATTTCCGCGCAAAATATGCGGGGCTTGCATGATTTCATAATCCCCGCATTTTCGTCGCAAAAAGTCACATATATATTTTAGCAGAAAGTTGAAAAATGTTGCTTTTGCTTCACACAAGAGCAGCCATTTCCCCCTGTTGGCATGGGAACGTTATGAAGTTACATAATTACGCGGAACATCATCGAAAAGCTGTAAAACAGGAGCACACTTTATTTTTAAATATTTAAGAAGAAAAATAGGGATAGCTCACAACTGAAGTTATTAACAGACAGACTCACAGTGGCGATTGGCATCTCACAGATCGCACTTTATTCCCAAATCGAACTCGTATAACTGTCTGTCACACGTTCTACCATCCACATTGTTACTTAATAAACAAAATAAGATAAAAGAAGTAGCATCGAACATGGGGTGTCTACTGAACACTGTTCGAGGCGCATGGCGGCAGACAGTTCAACAGGGAGCGCACAGCTCTTAAAGAGGCCACACCTTATTTCCACTTGTTACAGTCTGGAATAAAACAAGATGAGAAATTAAATATTTCCAGCACTTTCTGTGATGTAGTATGCTTGCTTATCATAGGAAGTAATAAGAAGTTACTCTTTACATTAAGGTAGTAGCCTAGTGAGAACAGGGTGTCCGGGGAATCACTTTTTTTTCTCTTTTTCATCAAACCGCAGTTTTTGCAAGTTCCCGCAATTTTTGCAAGTTCACGCAGTTTCATCGCAAATAATTTCATAAATATCCCGCATATTCCATCGCATTTTTAAAGAAAACGGGCCGCGTAATCAAGGATTTTTGCCCGCAACAATCACAAAAAAACTGCATTTTTCTGGAGGGACTGAAATATATGTATGTATTTAGCCAAAGCGACTTAAACATGGTAAACTCAACTGTTTAGACATTAGAGTCAACGTTAGTTCTAAACTTGCCCGTAGCAGGCTGTTCCTCCTCCTCCTACCAGCTGAGTCAGGTGCGCCAGGGCATCCGCTCTGATATTTCAGCCCGATCTCATGAAAGTGTGTATGAATACCACGAATGTTATTTCTCGTGGCATTTATATGCCAAAATCAGTTTTGGCGTGTATATGATACGCAGTTTTCACGTGCATATGATACGCACTTTATGGCGTGTAATAGGCATGCACCCCCATCCCCCCCACCCCCTAATCCTACCCAAGGGATTTTCAGTGCGTAGCATATACACGCCAAAACCATTTTTGGCATATAAATGCCACGAGAAAAAATGTTCGTGGTATTGATACGCACTTGCATGAGACTGCGTTGGATATTTTCCGGGAGAAACTTCAGGTGCTTAAACCGTGGATCTAGCATGCATGCCGTTATCAGGATTGAATCTGCCAGGATGTCAGACTCTAGTTTGAAGCGTTTTATGAGTTCTTTCACGACGCAGGTACCTCAACGCCTGACCCTATTTTCTTTCCGACTAGTCGACTAGGGCCGACAGCGCCGACTAGTGGTTGTGACAGTCGACTAGTTGACTAGTCGACTAGTTGATGAAACCCCTACCGTCTACATGAAAACGCAAAAACACGCTATCAAGCGCGGTCAAGAGCATGCCACGCCAGCAGGCGGCGATATAACCCTTAACCGTAAAGCCATGTTGGCCAATCAGAAGCCTAACATAAAGTTTTTACCGGTTCCGGTAGGCGCAAATCTGACGTCAAACAAAGCGGATAACGGTGCACACTCTGACGTCGCAAGGCAAAAACCCCGGTTTCACTGTCTACACGACAACACTGTAACCGGCGTTTCTGAAAATCCTCACCCTGGCAGGGTTTTTTAAAAATGTTCGGTTTCAGTGAC
This sequence comes from Chrosomus eos, assembly GCA_036326025.1. Taxonomy (NCBI): domain Eukaryota; kingdom Metazoa; phylum Chordata; class Actinopteri; order Cypriniformes; family Leuciscidae; genus Chrosomus; species Chrosomus eos. The sequence goes on from JAZAVI010000480.1 coordinate 103,453, forward strand.
CTGATTCCGTGTGGACGAACGGCCGAACCGCGTAAAAAAAGTCACGGTTATAAAAATACCCGTGTCCGTGTGGACAGTAGGGATGGGCGATATATTATCGTTTGCGATATAGCGTTAAAATTTTTCCTCACGATAAGAATTAGTCTTCCCGCGATAATAACGATAAAGCCTATGACGCGGGACCCATTTGCAGTTCACGCGCATGGCGGAAGGCGGACGTGAAGCTGAGGTGAAGTTTATCGCTAAACGAGTAACTACCTCTACAATCTGGAACTGGTAAACACAGATAGATTTTCACCCGCCCATCTCGCCGAACACTGACTGAGCGCTTGAGAGTGTCGCTCTCCGTCAAGTGATCCGTAAAGGTAAAGTGACGCGCACGACTTGCTGTCACTGCTGAGAGCGCTCAGTGTTTCTCACACACTCGATGAGAGAGAGAGTCACATACCACGCAGAATTGAAGTGTACATGAAGTCTACATGTAAATGATATTATTTGTTGTATTTTCCTGTAAAAATAATGGAGTTCATTTGGAATTATTCAGCTTTTATGAGCAAGCAGAAACTAATGCACAAACGCAGACGTGATAATATTCATGAACCCAGCAGCTCATCAATCCTTAGTGCGGTTTATATTTTATTAGTAGCAGAATTCGTAGTAGCTAGTATTAGTAGGCCTATAACTATTTCAAACTATTTCAAACTTGTAAATTATTTGAATTATTACTGTGTGATGTTTTTCAGTATAGTTGCACTAACATTATCTGCACTTTTACAGAAGAAACGTATGCAACTTTTCCATTTCTGCAAGGGATGGTGTTTGGATTTTTACTGTTTTTTTATTATTTTTATTTATGTAAGGTAATTGGTTTTATAGGAGCCTATTGAAGGGTACATTTTACTTTGCATGCAGATATCACTTATAGCCAAAAACAGTGGTGAATATGGTATTATATAAATATCGTCATTGATATCGTTATCGCAATGCCAGAAAATATCGTGATATATTTTTAAGCCCATATCGCCCATCCCTAGTGGACAGGGCCTCAGAGAATTTACGATTAGCATTAGCCAGCAGTTTTAAATTTGCATTGATGTCAGGCGCTCTGGCTCCCAGCAAACATGTGACTATGGTGGCTGGTGTCTCTAATTTCACATTCCGTGTAGGGCTGGGGTAAACGATTATTAGCAAAACGATTAGTTGGGCGATTATTTTATCGATTAGTCGACTAATCTAACGACTAATTGGACGATTAATATAATGTATCTCAAATAAATTCGAACTAGCATACTGAATCATGATAATGTATAAGCTGTCTAACGTTAGTCTAATGTTATGTATTTGAACACCGTCATTAGAACTTTATAACCGCCAAAACCGTGTTATTAAAATATTTTGTACAAACATTTTTTTATCATAGAGAATGTTTAAATACTAATATCAGCTTACGAGGGAAACGGAGGCGGATTTAGTGGTGCTTCTGCTACTGCTGGAGATAATTCGGGAGAGGTCTGTTCCCCTTTACTGATCAGAGCGCGCGCTGACACGGAGCAAAGCCTTGTTTATACTCGACACGTCCGCACGAGCGTGCTGCAAAAATGACGCGTTGGATGCGCAAGACCCCATTTCGCTTGCCTGTGTGGACGGCTTCTTTTGTTACAGCGTGCGCGGCACCGCGTCCGCGGATAAACGACTGCAAGCCGAATCTGCCCGAGCCGTATGTCTCACCGCACCGGCACACAGTTTGCGCGTCTAAATTGCAAATGTTTTTTTTTGTTAAGGATTTGTTTACTGTGTGTGATCATTTAATGGAAAGCACATTCACTTCTAGTGGTCTTCGTCCTCCATTCTGCAATGTTTCGGTCTCCCACTTGTGTTGGCGAGCTGTACTTCCGGAAACGGTGCAAAAAACAAATAAATGAAGTGTCGACGCAAAAATATGCTGTCGACGTAATTTTGACGTCGACGCGCCGCTACAGCACTAGTTCCGTGTAATAGAATCGTCAAAAATCGTCTGAAATCTTCTCCGTCAGCCTGACCATCTCCCTGCATTTATCACATGTAAAACCCTTATTGCTGACAGAGAAGGTTATCCTGTACATGTGACATGAAGTGCAAGTGACAATAAGAGGAGAAGATTACATGACTTACCATGTTTGTTGACTGATCCTACTCACCACAGTTGTTTGATGGACTCGTAAAATGCGCGAGAGAAAAAAATAAGTAAAGACGTCAGGCAGGAATGGCGTGAGCATGCAAGAGAAAAATAAATAAATAAAGACGGCAGGCTAGCGATACAGATTTAGATAGAAGCTAGCAATGTCAGATAAGATTAATGTGTGTCGATGAGTTTGTTATATTTAGCAATATAAACAACATATACCGTTCATGCATCCGTAAAAATCTTGACAATCTCCGTCAAGCCCAAGCCCAGATCAGCTCATTCAAACCTTTGAGGGTCTTCAAGTAACCCTGCTTACTACCTACCGAGACGAAGACCCCACTCTTTCTGAACAAGACTCCCCGATCAGCCAGACCGTAGAACCATAACATCCTTCCCTTTTCATCCCTCAACCCATCCTCTTTCTAATAAAGTTTAATATCCACATGGTTTTGGCGTGGTCCTTGCTAGTGAAATGGAGTTAATAAGTTAGCTAAAGTTTGGGAGCAGGGTGCTCATTCTGTAAAGTCTGAAGTTTAACGCAGACTGTCAGGACGAGTCTTCATGCATCGACTATCTTTAGATGCATTTTGTCCATAGACTTTTTGTCCATTATTCAGTGCTATAATTTGACAAAGTTTCCCATGCATGATGGGCAGACGCGACTAATCGATAATAACATTCTTTGTCGATGATTTTCATTATTGATAATTTAGATTTTATCGATTAGTTGTTGCAGTCCTGGGTGTCAGTTTGAGTAAGTGTAACACTGGACAGTACGAGATGAGCCAAAGATTACAACAGTTGAGGAAGATCCACAAATGGTAGACAGTGAATTTATTTATTAGTGAGTGAGTTAGACAGTAACCCACCTGCAAAAATAAAATAATCTGATATTGACTCAAATAAACTACAGATAATATGTGGTAAGGGTTCTCATCAATGGCTTTAACATTTGAATCATAATTTGGTGGAAATATGTAATAAGAAATGATATAACAATTTTTAAACATGCAGTCTTTCTGGTGTTGCCTGAATGTATTGTTGAAGTTTTTAACTTGCTGTAGCCACATTATAATAGAAATCTAGTTTAATATAGAATCTACAAACCTACATTACTCTGCATTGTGAAGAGCCTGTGTCAAATTAACTACCTAGCTTAGTGACAGCAATGAAAAGTCCAATATTAAGTGATACACAATAGTAAGTAAATTTTAATGGCTGAGATAAGAAGACTTACCTCTATACTGGGCTTTCTTTTTATCTTCTTCCTTTCTCTGTTTTCGCCCCTGTGCACCAGAGGGTTTAGACCGCTTTCTTTTTCGATCAACGCGCCAGCAGCTGAGCACTTGCCTAACCGTACCCCCCCCCCCCCCCCCCCATTAGGAAATGATCGACAATAATCATCAATTCAATTTAATAATCAGGTTGACAAGTAATTAAAGGTATGGCTGAGGGGGCACCCTAGGATGATCATGCTTAATAAACATGTTTTATGTCGCTTGTCGTTCTAATTCTATGATTAATGGTAAGTAGGCCCAAGGGCGACACTAGAGAGCGCCCGCGCCCCAACACATTTGTCCCCCTAGGCAATTGCCTAGTTCGCCTATAGCAATCGCCGGCCTTGACGACACCGTTCTAACAGAAAACCCTTAATGCGATCCGTCTGCTCTTTTGCACAAAACAGTGCCTGGTGGCTTGAGAACGCAAACCATGAAATAGATTCCAAGGTACATGCTTTGAAAGATTTATAATACAGAATTTTGTATCGCTTCCGCGTAGCCACGTGAACCACGTGAACCCTACAACTGTACAGAGGTAAAGGGAAGGGAAGGAGGCCTTCACAGGAGACTAGTGGGTAGAGGAGTGGGTAGAGTTTGCATGTGCATTAGTCGTTCCTTTGT
>JAZAVI010000481.1:0-21469 GCA_036326025.1 Chrosomus eos
GGCATTGCTCGTCTCTGCGCAAAGACAGGCTGTCCCTCAGTGCAGTTACACTGTTACGACACTAGGTGGCGACAAGGGAATGTCTTTGACTGAGTCATTAAACTGTTCATTTAACGGTAAAAAAATGCGGATTTATTCTAAGATTTATGTAATGAAACAAGCAGCAGCGGCTCGCCAAAGAGAGGGCCGACCTGCCTTTGTTTTTTTTTATTTTTATATTTAAATTTTTTTTATAATCTCTCATTTTGAAAAATAATCTGTTAATTACATGCTAATAATGGTTTTACTTTGGAATGTGTTTCAAACTCTCCAGAATGATATTTGCATTCACTTTCAACGTCGTTATGTTTATCATGTTGGTTAGTAGTAGTCAATAGGCTGTTTTTCCTGGGCTGCAGTTCCTCAGCCCTACAGTGCTGCAATTTAAGACAATGGTTCCCCGGTTGCTACGCAAAAAAGTTTATATTTCGCCAATCGTCGAAATGGTTTGGGGGCTCTGAAAATATGGCCCGTAGTACCAAGATTAGAGGAGTGCACCTGCTGGACCACGGGACATTTACCTCAGAGAGGAGTGCGAGTTCAGTATGGCGGCGTCGGCGACGTCGAGTAGCACTAATGTAGGCGTGGGAGTTGAGCTAGCCCCAAATGCAGTTAAATCTCTACACCTGTATCCATTTGAAAGAAGAACATTAGCGGAAAAACTCGTTGTAAAAGAACTCGGCTCAGACAAGCCAGAAGTGAATATAACCCAACAGGAGCGAGAAAAGGAGAAAACCTACAAGAGAACCTTTTCCCGAAGTTGGTTCGATCGAAAGGCTTGGCTAACTAGCTGTGGTTACGCCAATGCAATATTTTGCTTCCCTTGCTTACTGTTTAAAACAAGTGCTTGTGAGAGCTCGTGGACACAGACAGGGGTGACAGGCCTGAAACATGTCAGAGCGCATTAAGAAACATGAGCGGGCAAGAGTGCATATAGACAACTCTGTGAAGCTAGCCATGCTAGGCCGAATTAGCATAGCCACACAGTTAGATGAGGGACACCACATTTCCATAAGAAGGCACAACGAGGAGGTGGACAGGAATCGGCATATTTTGTCAAAGATCATTGATGCTGTGAAATGTTGTGGTGTCTTTGAACTTGCTTTGCGTGGTCACGATGAGAGAGACACATCAGAAAACCCTGGCATTCTCCTGGGTCTAACTGATCTCATGGCCTCAGTCGACTGTGAGTTGGAGGTGCACCTGGAGAACGCCACTGTTTTTAAAGGCACTTCGAAGACCGTGCAAAATGAACTGTTAGACTGCATGTTGTCAGTTCTCAGAGACCGCATTCTGGAAGACGTGAAACACTCGGACTATATTGGCAGACGAGACAACCGACATCTGCACTCATTGTCAGCTTGTGCTACGGTACATAGATGGCCACCATGGCCGTAGCCAGCTATGACGTCACCGAGGTCCGGACCTCGGACATTTTTTTACATTCAAAAATAAAATGTCAAGCTCTCTGAATGATTAATTAGTTGTTTAATAGTGCTGAAAATAGGCGCGCTCAACTCCCAAGACGTTTGTGGGTGCGAGTTATAGAATTAGCTGTTTAAACCACCTGATTCACCAATTCATGTTGCTGCATTGACTGAGGCTTGAGAGCACGCTGTGAGTGAGGGCGCGGGTGCCAGATCCACATAATAGAAAGCTGGCAGTATAGTCTTCTGGACCTGTTTTTCTGATTTAATGTGACACTTTAGGAAGTTATTAAAGTGGAAAGTTGCATGTTAGGGTTAGTGATATATTAATCTTATTTCCAAAACACAAGCTTTGAACTTATTTTGGATTATTATTATTATTATTTTGTTTAGTTTTTCTTGTTTTTCGTAGCAATATCTGGCAACATTTTACTGTCGGCATTAATAAAAAAAAAGCTTATAGACAAACTGAAATTGCATAAAGCTACCACATTCGGTAAGACAAACGCAATGATCATCGTGATTATCTGTAAGAAATGTATAAGACTATCAAAAACTATAGCATAATACAGATCTGTATGTTACAGAATGAAATTTGCCAAGTAACTTACTGGCCTGCAGGAAGACGGCTCATGCTGTTTAGTTAACCTTTCACAAAGTCATCATAAAAACATTAATTAAAGCAGTCTTTCTCAATAGCAATCTATTCAGTCAGCATATTTGTGTTTGATCTGTGTGAATTACAGAAATATAAGATTTGCTAGACCTACTTTTTTTTCTATATTTCTTTGCACAAAACTCTCCAGAAAGTGCCATTTAATGGTTTATTTAAAAATATTTAAAATACCCCCAGACCCCCTAATGAGGGTTTTCTGTTTCATTCTGGCGTTATTCCACAAAATCATGCCACATGTAGACATGCTGTTTAACATCTGCAGAAGAGGAACATAGACTCTGTCTTCATCGCAGAATCACCCAGAGGTTCACTCACTGTGCATAAAGCTTATCTGCTTTCGGCCCCCCTCATCCCGCACTGGCCTTGGCAAGGCCGCTGTTGGAACAACAACTCCCCCGGAAGAAGAGCACTGCAGCGAGACGCTCTTGCGTTCCTTCCCCCACTCCCCACAGACACCTGATTGTTGACTCTGTCTGGGACCTGATCAGGGTTGTCTCCATGGCAACTTGCTGTGTATCGCTGTCTGGGACCTGATCAGGGTTGTCTCCATGGCAACTTGCTGTGTATCGCTATGACAATCCTGCGGACTTGAGGCACCTAGATTATGATGCCAGGCGTAGCGACTCTCCAGGCCTACGCATACACGAACTCTTACATATATACAGATATGCAATCAGATATACAGATATGTATGTCTGTATGGACAGGTTGATGGCTAATTTCGCTGGTACTTTTGACTAAGTGCCAATAAAGGCTACTACTACCACACCACAGAGGCTATCAGGTAGGCTATGATTGTGCATATTAGCAGAAAACATGCTTATGTCAGCACGTTGGTTTCTGATACAGTAATTTCAGGCTGGACAGTGACTTGTGAAACTTGTTTAGGATCAGGGACTCTGTTCCTTCTCTAGTTGAGGATGAGGAGTATAGGGGACCTGTACAGGAACACCCCCGAAGAAACACAGGGCAATGGGAGAAGAAACACAACAGCATCTGCAATAGAGGAAAGCAGACACAGACATTATATTTATTATAATTATAAATAAATTATAATTATTCTATTAGCCTATATGTATTTGTGTTTGTTTGCACATTTTTGTATTCTGAATTGTCATTAGACATATCTATCTACTGGAGAATGTAGAAATTATATGATTTTATTTTTTCACATTTATGCGTTTAATAATTATTGTGTATATGGTGTGTATGTGTGTGAGTGAGTGGATGAGTGAGAGAGAGTGACAGAGATAGCCAATAAAGCTGTGTGTGTGTGTGTGTGTGTGTGGTGTGTGTGTGTGTGTGTGTGTGTGTGTGTGTGTGTGTGTGTGTGTGTGTGTGTGTGTGTGTGTGTGTGTGTGTGTGTGTGTGTGTGTGTGTGTGTGTGTGTGTGTGATACTTGTATGATAGTGAATTATAATTAATAAAACTTACTTGCTCATAACAAAATTGTAACTGCTATGAATATGCTGATTTTATTGTACTGTTGAATTGAGAAATGTGAAAACTTAATGTTTTCTGTGTTTACTTTTCTACAATATTGTATCATTTCATAGGTATGTGACACCATTATGAGCCATGCCAAGGAGAGGTTTTCTTCCACCAAGCATCTCATCAGTGTCGCTCTGTTGAAGGAGACTTGTTCCCACAACACCGCAGAAAGTCCCCAGATTCAGCACTAGGAACCACAGTGGATGCCTACCCCATGTTGGACAAAGCCAGACTTAAAACAGAACTGTCCCTGACCTACGGAAATGAGGACTTCCAGGGTTGCAGTGGTGCACTGGCTCTCTTTCAGGTGCTAATGGAAAATAATCTTCAAGACACATTCATCGAAACTGTAAGTGTTCTCGAGATCCTCATCACCACACCAATGACCAGCGCAGAATCAGAGAGGTGCTTCTCTACTTTAAAGAGGATAAAAACTTTCCTTAGGAACACTATGGCACAAGATCGCCTCGGCGCTCTGGCTATGCTCTCTCTAGAGAAAAAACTCACATGGGACATTCCAGATTTCAACACAAGGGTCATTGAGAGATTTGCCACTCAGAGAGATAGACGAGCAAAAGTTCCTGAACAAATAAGAGTCTCCATCCTCCGCATTCACTCACACATTTACTCCATCTACCTCTCTCTCTCTCTCACACACACACACCACACACACACACACACACACACACACACACACACACACACACACACACACACACACACACACACACACACACACACACACACACACACACACACACACACACACACCTAACTCTCTCACACACATATATCTAACTGTCACACACGCATCTAACTGTCACACACACACACACACACACACACACACACATCTACCTCTCTCTCTCTCTCACACACACACACACACACACACACACACACACACACACACACACACCTAACTCTCTCACACACATATATCTAACTGTCACACACGCATCTAACTGTCACACACACACACACACACACACATCTACCTCTCTCTCTCTCTCACACACACACACACACACACACACACACACACACACACACACACACACACACACACACACACACACACACACACCTACCTCTCTCTCTCACACACACACACACACACACACACACACACACACACACACACACACACATCTAACTGTCACCCACACACATCTACTTCTCTCACACACACACACACACACACACACACACACACACACACACACACACACACACACACACACACACACACACACACACACACACACACACAAATAAACATTCTGTGTATAAAATGTTAGAGAGATAATGTAAATGTTTAAAAGTTACATGTAAACTTTATATATTTTGAAACATTTATGTGCAATACTTGACAATCATGTTCATGATTAGAAATATTTGAGTTTAGTCTAAACATTATTATATTTGCAGGCCTGATAGTGAAGATTTCTGCTGACACTCATCTGAGCTTCTTCCTCTGTTCCTCCTTTAATTACAACTAAACCATCATTTGGCTGAATAATAAACCAACATTAATCATTCAATATCACATGTTTCTAATGCGCATGCTAATGTAAAGCCTACCTATGGTGCACATTAAAATGTCCAACCCAGTTGTCGGTTCAATTCAATTTATTGACAACAATCACATAAATAGGCTTAGATGGCAGAAGTTGACAAGTTAAAAGGATTTTTACACCTAAGTAAATCCGTGCAGACCTTCATTATTTGACTTTAGGTAATTCAAAACAGTGACAAAGACCAGCTCCTAAATAAAACAGAGCCAGAAAAATACCCTTATTACTTGTGCTAATAATATTCACAAACAAAACATTTAAAAAACAACATTCCTCAAAACACACATTAATTAACACAAACATACACTTCAACCATACATCACGTACCTGGCAACAGCTTACAATAACTGTTTTCCAAACCAGGAACAAACCATCACTACAACCTGCACAATATTTAGATACACATGATTATCACACATTTAAAACCCATTAAATCAAACATAGCTGATGAAAGTTTAATTTACCTCCAAGAAGGAAAAGCAATACCACCTATCTGGCGTTGTTGTACCATGCAACAGCTACAGCTTACAACAACTGCACATACTCACTGTCTGCACAAAATATTTGAATACACATTGTTGTACAAAATATTACATTAAAACAAATAGGCTACATCAAACAATCAATGAGAGTTTGATTTACCTCAAAGACAGAAATCTCAGCAGCCTATCTGGCGTTGTCTGTTCAGCGTGCGCACCGCCATTACTACTGAACTAACTACTCCATTCATAAAGGGGACATCGGACCGGAAACTACCGTATTCACCCTACCACAAAGGACTACCGTAAATACTATAGTGGTTACAGCATTCACCTCATCACACTAACACACACGCTGCTTTATTTAATAGTGAAGTCTGAGTCTCTTCCACCTGTATGAAACACATTTACACATTTATTTCTCCTCATAGACAGTAGAGAGACTCTTCTGTGGATCTCCTGATGGTTTCTGCTCCTCTCATGATGATTTCACACTATGATATAAAGCTCCTTTAAACAGATTTAAACCTTGATGTAAATCCACTGACGTTTGGTGATCAATCTTCATCTACATTCATATACTGTAAAGTGGAACAGAAGAGAAAACAATCAGTGTTCAGAGGAACAAAGTGCAAATTATTATATTTCAATTACTGTTTTTTGAGTAAAAATAAGTTAAATTGAATTCCTGTAATCAGATTAATTACCGACATTAAATTATCCTGCATAGATATTTGTGTTTTTAAATATAATAGATGTAAACCTGAATCATGTTCGTGTGTGTGTGTGTGTGTGTGTGTGTGTGTGTGTGTGTGTGTGTGTGTGTCGGTGCGACTGCTATTGAGTCTCTGTAAAGGAGAAACTAATGAGTGTACGGCGTATGGAATAAACCACAGGGAGCAAATACTAATGTTATTAAACACAAACCTTTAGTTAAAGCCGTTTGTCCTCTAGTTTAAACATGTTTGTAGGCTCTTAGTAAATAACTGAGAGTAAAGTAAGTGTAGAGTAGTGTGACGTGTTGCTTGTCACAGTAAAAACACACTAGAGACAGAGACATTTCTCATGTGAGCTGGACGCTGTGAGCTGAAGCTGGAACTGCACTGATTTTAGCAGGAGTGCAGCGTTTTCCTACAATCTGACCAAGTCTGTTTTCACACTGAAATGATTCACTTCTACTGACACAGTTCATAAAGCAGGTGTTGATGTATAAAGCTGTGACAGTGTGCTTTTCTTCTCTTTCCTCCTTTGTGTTCAACATTTCAATAACTTCACATTTTGTTCTCACACAAACCCTTTGTTGCAATAAAGCTTATTGATAATTTCCTTTCACGAATGTTTGAAAGGTTTGTTCAGATATCAGAGGTAAATGAAGATCTCTTTAATATCTCAGTGATGTTTCCTCACCTCAGGACACAGTTTGAGTCTCGTAGCTCGTCTCTGAGCCGCTGCTTTGAGTCTCCTATCTTATTGTGTCTCAGCTCAAGCTCTTTTAAAAACTGCAGTGCTTTTGAGTTAGTCAAAGACTGAGTTAAAGAAGAAACATCTGTAATGCCACAGTACTGTATTCTAGAGAGACACAAACAGAGGAAGAGAGATTATCTTACAAACAAATCATGAATGTGAAGAATTTTACACAGATATAATGTGAACTCAGACTCACTGTCGAGCATAAAGTGTTTCAGTTTAAACTGTTGAAGTGATTTTAAGCATTTTGATTCTTGCATGTGAATGTTACTGACAATACTAAATTCTTTTAGTGAAAAAAACTTAAATATAACTGTAAATTTTAGATGAAATTAACTGTTGGATTTTAAATCAATTATTTTGGTATGTTTAATTCAAATTATCAAGAAAATGATATTCAGATATTTTATTAAGTTAATAAAGTTAAATATTACTGTGATTTTTAATAATCCACAGAATAATTACACAGAGTGTAGATAAAATAATAAAAAAAAAAAAATAAAAAAATAAACACATAAAAATGTGAGCAATAGGGAAACCCAGAAAGTGCACTGCTATAAACAATGAAACATAAGCCCTGCTGTCTTCAAATAAATAAACTTCAGTCACACTGTAATTGCTGTACAGTATAATGATACTAACTGTAGTTTCTCCAGCTTGAATTGTGGGTTCATCAGTAGATCACTGAGGTTTTTCACTCCTGAGTCTCCTAGTTTATTCCTGCTCAGGTTCAGCTCTCTCAGGTGTGACGGGTTTGAGTTCAGAGCTGAAGTCAGGATGAGACTCTGTTTCTCTGTAATACTGCAATAACTCAGACTGAAGACAGAGAAATAACAATAGTTCACATCTATGATGATCATCTTATTGAAGAGTTACAGCAGCATTTAGTTTCCATTTTTAACTGTTTATTTGACGTCTCTCTTCTTTATTCTCTGTTGAATAAATTACACAATCAGTACATTGTATCAAATGCTGGAAATTAAACAATTACTAACTACACTCTAAAAAGTTGTATATGATTTACTATTTTTTTTTGGTGAAAAATTAATCAATATTTTTTACACTCAAAAATATTGATTACATTTTAAAGCAGTGAAATCAATTACAATAGTCAAGTCAAGTCATCCTCATTTATATTGTCATGATCCCGGTACTCTCCTCTTACACACTACCGCCCTCTTCTGGTCACACTCTTTATTGCATCAATTTACACACACACATTCCCATTCATTATCTCTACCGTTCTCAGCTGTGTCCCATCACCTCATCTCTCTCCCTCTCCTCCTCCCCAGCTGTTTCCCACTTTCTCTGATTAAACTCTGTATTTCTTGGCTTCCCTGTCCTTTGTTCTTTGTCAGATTATTGCCTAATGTTACGTACCTGTCTGCCTGCTGAACCAAGTCCTGCCTCTGTCGTGTCGTGTCCTGCCTGGTCCGTACCTGGTTGTGCCTCTATCTGTCGACCTTATTGCCTCGTCTCTGCTTTGTTACATCTTCAGCAAACGTGAGTGGTCAAGGACTGGCGTTCCCGTGCCTTCTTCGGACCCAGCCTGTCTCATCATCCGGGGTTTCCCGTGGCCGGCCCTGTCCGCACATTTCTGTTCCGTTACTGAATGACTTTCTGTTTTCCCTTGGATGAGACCATCTTCAGTTGGATTTATCGCCTTGTGGCCTCCTGTGTTATTTTGTCTGAACTATTAAACTTTGTCAAACTGCCTTTTGCTTTTGGGTCCTCACTCCTACACGTGACAGAATAATCTGACAAAGAACAAAGGACAGGGAAGCCAAGAAATACAGAGTTTAATCAGAGAAAGTGGGAAACAGCTGGGGAGGAGGAGAGGGAGAGAGATGAGGTGATGGGACACAGCTGAGAACGGTAGAGATAATGAATGGGAATGTGTGTGTGTAAATTGATGCAATAAAGAGTGTGACCAGAAGAGGGCGGTAGTGTGTAAGAGGAGAGTACCGGGATCATGACAGTCTTTGATCGTCTCAAATCCCTTTTCTCCTCCGCCCCTATCTTACGAACTCCTGATATCTCTAGACAGTTCATTGTAGAGGTTGATGCATCGGAGGTGGGCGTTGGAGCTATTCTCTCCCAACGCTCGTCTTCTGATGAGAAGGTTCACCCTTGCGCCTACTTTTCGCATCGTCTCTCGCCCGCCGAACGAAATTATGATGTTGGCAATCGCGAGTTATTGGCCATCCGTTTAGCTCTCGGAGAGTGGCGTCACTGGCTTGAGGGTGCCTCTGTCCCGTTCGTTGTCTGGACGGATCATAGAAATTTAGAGTACATTCGTTCCGCTAAAAGGCTCTGCGCTCGACAGGCTCGGTGGGCACTTTTCTTTACGCGATTCGATTTTTCCATCTCCTACCGCCCCGGGTCAAAGAACCTCAAGCCAGATGCTCTTTCGCGACAGTTTGCTTCCCCAGAGGTTGCTCCCAAGAAGGAGGAGATCCTTCCTCAGGGCGTGGTGGTGGGTGCAGCCGTCTGGGGAATAGAACGTTTGGTTAAGCGCTCTCTGGCACACGCCGTTACCCCTCGTCTTTGCCCTAAGGGTCTTTTGTACGTTCCTCCTTCTGCTCGTCTCGCAGTCCTTCAATGGGGCCACTCGTCCAAATTATTTGCCCATCTGGCGTTAGGGGCACCGTCGCCGCGATCCGCCAAAGATTCTGGTGGCCCTCTCGTGAGCGCGACGTTTGCCGTTTTGTCGCTTCGTGTGCTATTTGCGCACAAACTAAGTCCGGTAATTCCCTCCGGCCGGGCTTCTGCGTCCCCTTCCGTTACCGTCTCGCCCGTGGTCACACATCGCCATGGATTTTATCACGGGCCTCCCCTCCTCCGAGGGGAACACCGTGATACTTACTGTCGTTGACCGTTTTTCTAAGGCCGCCCGCTTTATTCCTTTACCTAAGCTCCCGTCTGCTAGAGAGACCGCCCAGATTGTCGTTGACACGATCTTTAAGATTCATGGTCTTCCCTCCGACGTCGTATCTGATAGGGGTCCCCAGTTCTCTTCCCTGTTCTGGAGGGAGTTTTGTCGTCTCATTGGAGCGTCGGCTAGTCTCTCCTCCGGTTTTCACCCACAGACCAATGGCCAGGCCGAGCGGACTAACCAGATAATCGGTCGCATTCTCCGTAGCCTCGCTTTCCGCAATCCGGCTTCCTGGTCAGAGCAGCTCTCCTGGGCTGAATATGCGCACAATTCCGCTCCGTCTTCTGCTACTGGTCTATCCCCTTTTCAGTGTTGTCTCGGTTACCAGCCTCCGCTTTTTTCGTCACAAGACACGGACTCTAAGATGCCGTCCGCCCAAGCCTTTATTCAACGTGCTAAGCGTACTTGGAGGGGAGTTAAGTCTGCCCTTTTGAAATCTCGTTCTCGCACCCGGCGGTCCGCTAATAGACGTCGTGTCAAAAGCCCCCGTTATTCTGTTGGGCAGAGGGTTTGGCTGTCCACCCTTAATCTTCCTCTCCAATCCACTTCGCGTAAACTGGCTCCCAAATTCAGCGGGCCTTTCCGTGTCCTTAAGATACTCAGTCCTGTCTCAGTCAGACTCAAGTTGTCTGCCAACCTTCGGCGCGTTCACCCGGTGTTTCACGTGTCATGTATTAAACCCGTTATTCGTGTCCCTCCTCGTCCCGTCACCACTCCTATCCGTGTTGAGGGCGCTCCCACCTACAGGGTTCGTAAGCTTCTCGACGTTCGCCCCCGGGGTCGTGGTCATCAGTTTTTGGTTGATTGGGAGGGATACGGTCCTGAGGAGAGAAGTTGGATTCCATCCCGGGACGTCCTGGACCGCTCGCTGATCGATGACTTTTACCGCACCCGCCAGTCCTCCTCCTCCGCTGCGCCAGGAGGCGCTCCTTGAGGGGGGGGTACTGTCATGATCCCGGTACTCTCCTCTTACACACTACCGCCCTCTTCTGGTCACACTCTTTATTGCATCAATTTACACACACACATTCCCATTCATTATCTCTACCGTTCTCAGCTGTGTCCCATCACCTCATCTCTCTCCCTCTCCTCCTCCCAGCTGTTTCCCACTTTCTCTGATTAAACTCTGTATTTCTTGGCTTCCCTGTCCTTTGTTCTTTGTCAGATTATTGCCTAATGTTACGTACCTGTCTGCCTGCTGAACCAAGTCCTGCCTCTGTCGTGTCGTGTCCTGCCTGGTCCGTACCTGGTTGTGCCTCTATCTGTCGACCTTATTGCCTCGTCTCTGCTTTGTTACATCTTCAGCAAACGTGAGTGGTCAAGGACTGGCGTTCCCGTGCCTTCTTCGGACCCAGCCTGTCTCATCATCCGGGGTTTCCCGTGGCCGGCCCTGTCCGCACATTTCTGTTCCGTTACTGAATGACTTTCTGTTTTCCCTTGGATGAGACCATCTTCAGTTGGATTTATCGCCTTGTGGCCTCCTGTGTTATTTTGTCTGAACTATTAAACTTTGTCAAACTGCCTTTTGCTTTTGGGTCCTCACTCCTACACGTGACATATATAGCGCTTTTAACAATGTAGATTGTTTCAAAGCAGCTTTACAGAGATAAACATATAATTTAAGGTAGCAGAGATTGATTTGGTTTTATAGCGGTTCTTGAATAATGTTGTTTCCAGCTAAAGTTAGTTTTGATTGATTCACTTCCGTCGAAATGATCATTTGTTATTAAATTAGAGGCCGCTAAGACGACGCCGTTCTTTCTAAACAGACTTTAAACTGAACCTGTGATAAACGCTGATGGCGTTCATATGCGCATTAAGAATTGATGCTATAGTTATGTGCGTTTGAATATATGTGTGCGCAGGTTTTTAATTCCCTACAAACCATGCCTAAACAAACTACTTGTCTTGCCTATAAATTGAGATGCAGAATTTTATTTTATGAAATGTCACAAATATATTAAGTATATTATAAATAAATAATTGGTTAGTGGTGGTTGAGGAGAGACCCCGACATGACTGTAAATCTCTTTGGGTGTACAGTAGTACATTCATTCATTCATTCAAATACTAAATTCTTTTAGTGATAAAAACTTAAATATAACAGTAAATGTTAGATTGAATTAACTGTAGGATTTTTAGTCAATTATTTTGGTAGGTTGAACTTTGGTATGAATGATTTTCAGAGATTTTATTTAAGTTAATAAAGTTAAAGATTATTGAGATATTTACTAATTGCCACAGAATAATTACACAGAGTGTGGATATAAAAAAGTGCACTGCTATAAACAATGAAACATAAGCCCTGCTGTCTTCAAATAAATAAACTTCAGTCACACTGTAATTGCTGTACAGTATAATGATACTAACTGTAGTTTCTCCAGCTTGAATTGTGGGTTCATCAGTAGATCACTGAGGTTTTTCACTCCTGAGTCTCCTAGATTATTCACGCTCAGGTTCAGCTCTCTCAGGTGTGACGGGTTTGATTTCAGAGCTGAAGTCAGGATGAGACTCTGTTTCTCTGTAATACTGCATCCACTCAGACTGAAGACAGAGAAATAACAATAGTTCACATCTATGATGATCATCTTATTGAAGAGCTACAGCAGCATTTAGTTTCCAATAGTCTGTTTTAAAACCCAGTTACACTAGTTCTGTGCGCTGGAAGACACTGTTTCTTCTCTTTCATTTTTAACTGTTTATTTGACGTCTCTCTTCTTTATTCTCTGTTGAAAAGGCAGATTTCTGCACGTACACAATCAGTACATTGTATCAGATGTTGGAAATTAAATAATTACTAACTACACTCTAAACAGTTTTAATATGATTTACTCAATTTTTTGGTGAACATTTTTTACACTCAAAAAGATTTTTTTTACATTTTAAAGCAGTGAAATCAATTACAAATGTAAATGTAAGTAAAATAATTAAGTAGATTTGAGTAACTGCATCTGGTACATTAACAAATAAAATTGAGTAGAAATAATTGTGGAAAAACATTTAAAAAATATATATTTATGAGTAATATTAACTTTTTTATTTTCTCTAAACCTTTGTGAAATAGTATTCCCTTCAACCACCGTTAGCTATACATGACATTGGCCTTTATTGTCGATGAGTAACGTTACATCAATACAGCATATTTTACACTGTTTTAACATGTATACAACATTGCCTACATTTAAACTCATGTAACAAACATTTTAAAAGTAAAAATGAAACATTTAAACATTCAGTTGTTTTAACTGAGTAAATTTGCTAAATTTCTTAACAGTGTTAAATATATTATTAATATTGTTTTGAATTAAGTAATATTTGTCGTTCTTGAAACGGATCAGTTTTATTCTCCATTCTCAAATATTTTGATAGCAATTTCACAAATATATTAAGTATATTATAAATAAATAATTTTTTAATCAAATACTAAATTCTTTTAGTGAAAAAAATATATATATAACTAAATTTTAAATGAAATTAACTGTTGGATTTTTAGTCAATTATTTTGGTATGTTGAACTCAAATAATCAAGTAAATGATATTCAGAGATTTTATTAAGTTAATAAAGTTAAATTTTACTGTGATATTTACTAAGCCACAGAATAATTACACAGAGTGTAGATAAAAAAAAAAACATAAAATGTGAGCAATAGGGAAACCCAGAAAGTGCACTGCTATAAACAATGAAACATAAGCCCTGCTGTCTTCAAATAAATAAACTTCAGTCACACTGTAATTGCTGTACAGTATAATGATACTAACTGTAGTTTCTCCAGCTTGAATTGTGGGTTCATCAGTAGATCACTGAGGTTTTTCACTCCTGAGTCTCCTAGTTTATTCCAGCTCAGGTCCAGCTCTCTCAGGTGTGACGGGTTTGAGTTCAGAGCTGAAGTCACATCAGAACAACCTTCATCTGTCATATCACAGCATCTTAACCTACATTAGCAGAGAGAGAGCAGAAAATAAGACAAGAAAAGAAAACTCTTTATTCTTTTATTATTTACGGGTTTGAGTTCAGAGCTGAAGTCAGAGACTCTGTTTCTCTGTAATACTGCATCTATACAGGGGTCAATGACGTGGCGTGTCAATTCTGGTGTCCAAAGCATATTCATTATATTAAAAATGTATACATTTTTAAATGCACTTCATTAAATCATGTTGACTCCCAACAAGACAAGACGATGCTCACCCGACTGGCCAATAGGAACGTTCCAATAGGAAAAAAAAAGAACGTGGCCCCGCCCATGACACAATTTTCACAGCGAAAGCAAAATCCTGACACGAGAGCAAAAAATTGCATTTAGAGTAAAGAAAAGCGGTTTGAGAGAAACACTTTTTTTTGAGAAAATGTTTTCACACTGATAGCAAAAAATATATATTTAAGATTTTTTTTCAAAGTATTTTGAGAGAGATTTTTTTTTCTCAGAAATAATTTTTATCCAGACATCAATGGGTCGTTGTTGCTAGTTTGAGTTGAGAAATACACATTTCAGCATTATCACTAATCTGTGTGTGCATTCTCCTTGAGAACTAAGCAAGTTGACTCATGAAACCATTTGTTTATTATATCGCAATCCCAATATTGACCTCAATAATCGCAATATGACATTTTCCCCAAATCGTGCAGCCCTGATATAAAAGTAAAAAATGGGCTTAATCTATTTTTAATCATATTACTAACTTTGGGTGCTCGAGCCCCTGCCCTTTTTCAAAATTAATCTAAAGTGCCCCTCTCAAACAAATAATGGTAATATTGTTTTCATTAAAACAAAATGCATTTGATTATAATTAACATGGCAATGTGTACAAAACTAAAGTAGCCTAAATTCACGTTTATTTTTACGTTTCTGTCAGTCTGAGGTGCCGTTACCACCAGGGCCGGCGCGTCCATATAGGCGAACTAGGCAATTGCCTAGAGCGGCACTTTTGTAAGGGCGTGTGTGCCAACCGGGAATGAACAATTCACAAAATAGGTTATTTGTATGATTTACTGAGCTGCCGCCACCCCGAAGTGCCGGCGTGCCCCTGCTCTCACGAGTCATGACTGATCTACTGAGCTTCCGCCGCCCCGCAGCGCCAGCGAGGGCGAGCCTCTGCTCGCACGAGTCATGACTGGGTGATGGGAAGTTCGGATCATTTTACTGACTCCATTGAGTCATTCGAGTCATTTCGTTTATTTAACTGGCTTTAAATTTGATACTTTTAACAGCCAAATTCCCGATCACACCCACCTACGCAATGTTGATCATATTCTGAATTAAGAAATCATAATGCAGTAAACAATTATTTACAGGGAACATAAATAATTACTTTACCTTCCGAGTTCCGAGTCATACGTTCATTTGGGTGATCCGTTAATTGTGTCACGTGACATACGCAATGAACAGATCGTTCATTAATCACCTATCAGGGACTAATGCGGGATGTCGAAACGAAATAAATTATCTGGTTGCGAATATAAAAAGAGACGACTTATAAAGGAAAAGTTGAAACTAATAAAAAACTACCTTCGCAGTAGCCTACATTGAAACAAGACAGACTTAATGGACTGGCAATCTCCATAGAACAAGAACTGGCTCAGAGAATCGAAACAGAGGATGCAGTTAAGACTTGCTGTGATGAAGGGCCGCTGTGCGCGTTTCTGAAACGTAAGTTAAGCTTCATTTGCTCTTTAGTCGTTATTTAAGATGCTGAACCTGCTGATGATATAATGTGCTTGCGGATATTTCATTTGAATACGCACATAAGAAAGTGGTGTAAAGAGATGTGCAAGCAACAGTAATTTGAGGAGGTGAAATGTGATTATTTGGAAAAGTCCTGTGATGACTGCTTAAAAAAAATGCCAGCAGGCATTTGCCTCCTGCATGAACTTTAATATTGTTGACATTTTGGGCACACGCGCGTTGCGCACTATTTGCGTTATATGAATGGCTTATTGGTCTTTGAGTGTTGTTGCTGGTTTTGCGTTATATGTATAAGCCTGGCTTATTGATCTTTGTGTGTTGTTGCTGGTATACGTTGCAAATAGAGGGGCGGCACAATTGCTTTTCGCCTAGAGCAGCATAAGTGCACGCGCCGGTCCTGGTTACCACTATGGGTTGCGTCACTTGCGTGTCTTGCTTCGGACTCGACTGAAGGGGTCAGTCTCCGTTTTCGAGGGTCTAAAACTCCGGAGGACGGCAGGCGCGCGTAACCATAGCAAAAGTTTTAAAATGAAAATGCACTAGTGTAAACGACAACGTTACGTATACGTAGGTATTCAACAGTCTGCTCGGGAACCGAACTGATGCGCTCGAGCCAAAATATACTATGGTTCATATTTGGTGAGTCTAGGCTCGACGGCAGGAAAAAATAAACCAAACCATTTTTAAACTTCTTTTTTTTTTCAATAATCAAAGGTAGTGTGTTGATTTTTTTTTTAAATCCACATATTACATATTTTAAAATATTACATAAATTCATTGATGACTGTTATATAATACACCGAACAATCGTCATCTGGCACAAAAAGTTCAAATTTCATTGGACAATGTGAAGTGGAGGGGTAATTTTCTAGTCATTCAGAAATCGTTTGAAAATTACAGACGGATTTACATTTACGAAGCGATCTGGATCTGCGTCATTGAAACAATGGATGTTAATTGACTACAAAGCACTGCACAAAACCAGCACCAAAAGTCGCTCTAATCGTGAGTAGTAGCCTGTGTAAGTTATATTGATACACCGTTTACCATTTAAAAACTATCATAGTTGGTTCAAATTAATGACGCCCAGGCGCCACCTACAGGCCTATGATGTGAAGTGTAGGCTGACAACAACACGTGAAATGGTGATTTTTGATAATAGTAACAGTACCGGTCAAAAATTGACACATTAATATTTTTTATGTTTTTAAAGAAGCCTCTTATGCGCTTCAAGACTGCATTTATTTGATTAAAAATTCATTCAACATCCTTGCTGAAAGAAAGAAAGAAAGAAAGAAAGAAAGAAAGAAAGAGAAAGAAAGAAAAGAAAGAAAGAAAAGAAAGAAAGAAAGAAAGAAAGAAAGAAAAAGAAAGAAAGAAAGAAGAAAGAAAAGAAAGAAAGTTACTGACCCCAAACTTTTGAAAAGTATAGTGGATATTGGTACAAAATATTTCTATTTGAGATAAATGCTGTTCTTTTTGTATCTTTTAAACTCAGAATCCTGAAAAAAGTATCAAAGGTTATAAGTGTATTAAAATAGAAAACCATTATTTTACACTGTAGTAATATTTCACAATATTACTGGGGGGTTTTTTATTTAAAAAAAATGCAGCCTTAATGAGCATGAGATACTTCTTTCTAAAACATTAAAAATAGTAATGTTTCCAAACTTTTGTTCCATAACAAATATATATATGCATGCCCCTTTTTCACATTTGAGCCCCTGGCCTTGAGGAACTCTCTGCACGCCCCTGGTCTCACGCCGCTTTCACGCGTTCACTTGAAAGGGATATTACGTCACTCAAACTCAAAGATAACGACACATTTCATCCTCTGTTGGGACGAAAGTGGACAACTTCTGTCAACCTCATCTACAAGCATGGACAAAAATAAAGCAATTTAATTGAAATTAATATTGATTCTGTATTAAAAACACAGGGGGCTGAATGTTTGTCCCAGTCCGCCCCTGACAGTTGCTGTTCTAACCAGAGCAAGTGGATGTTGCAGTGGAGTTAAAAGTCAAAGGTGAAGTAGTGATTGATTGATTTCTGTTATAGTCTCTTCAGCCATTTTTAGTCAGTTTTGAACTTCCCATTTTTATGTTTAAATTTACATTGTGAAAAACAAGGTTATGTTCTATATTGTGGTGTTCAGCAATTTTAACATAGTATCCTCATCATATCAGTGTAGATGTTTGGACCAAAATAAAACCATTAAAATATCAAGTTATAAGTACTGTGATACTTTGTGCCACAGTGACACTCTTGTCCCAAAAAGTATTGCTATATCAAGATACTCAATATGTTGTCCCACGGTGAGTCATTTTTCCCTGTTGCATCTACACAAAATGTGAGGTTCCCCCACCTGCCAAATTCCACTTTAACAGGGTTCTCAAGTTTTATCAAAAGCTTGGAGTGAGATCACATGCGGTTAGGGGAGGAGCCCTAATGGAGCCCCGCCCCCTCCCATCCCCGCCCCACCATTTTACCCATTGTTCATAATTAACCAGCACAAATTGACATTATAACAATTGGTAAATCTGATAAATGACAGAGCAATTCATCACATTTAATGTTATATTTTCAAAAAATATAACAAATTGCTCCAAACAGTTTGGAAAAACAAATCTTTTTGCATTTTGAATGTGTCTAGTCGGAATGCTATAATGATTTATTGTGTGGTGGGACATTGTGAACAAATGGACATATTAGAGTATTAAGGAGTGTGTGTGTACACAAGAGTACACACTCCAGCTTATGAAATGTGTTTTGTGTTGTAAGTGTTTGTTGCACATTTTGATGCCTTGATAACAGGGGTAGGGGGCTCCCACTTGAAGAACTGTGGCTCAATGCCAGACATTTTCCTTTTTTAGGGGGCTTACCCTTTGGTGCCCCGAATGATAAAATATCTTTTTACTTTTTCCCTGACATCTTTGATAAATACAAATGCAATGGCAATGATTAATGTATGTTTTGACCAGAGATGTATAAAGTACTAGAGACCCAGACTTGAGTAAAAGTACAAGTGCTCTATCAAAAAAGTGACTTGAGTAGAAATTGAAGTGCTCTTTAAGCACAACACTTAAGTGGAAGTACTAAAGTATTAAAAAAATTGTACTTGAGTAGTAAATTTTAAAATAAACTATTTTTAATACTGAAGTACTGAAAGTAAAAGTACAAGTATTGTGTTATGTAGTTATTAAAGAAAGCATATGTCCCTTCCCTCTATACATTAATGAGCACATATATTTTTTAAAGAACTAAGAATTTTAGCTAAGAATAAACTAAAAAAGTTACACAGTGTAGCTTTAAAGAAAGCATATGTCCCTTCCCTCTTTAAAGCATCTCTCCCTTCTCTTCCCTGCTTGTGCCTTTTTTCTCCACAGCTTATTGGGTATTTATCTGAATGTTACAGCGATCTCTGTTAGCTTTGTTTATGTCAGCGAGTTCCTGGAATGTCACATGATAATTCTCTTCTTCATGTGTTCCATAAATGGACTAAATGTGCAAAGGGCGCCCTCAGGCTGCCAGTATGGATTGAAAACACAGTATATCAGAGTATCCAACGCTCATAATGATTACATCGGCCCATTTTGGGTATAAATTCAAATCAATATTATTCCTCTCTATAGAAATCTGACTTAAACCTATAAAAATCTATCAATATTTGTCAAAATCTGCGTGAGCTAAAAGCCCTGAGGGACGTTGTTTTGTCAAGCACTGTCATGACGACCTCACAGGAGTTTTTTTTAATGGGAGCGGCTGACGCTCATAATTCATATTAAAGGTACCGACTCATTTTTTCATTACATAGGCCTAACTCCTGACACAAATTAAGACATAACTGTCACTATAAGTTTCTCAGAATACAATAGTGGTCAAATACTGAAACTTGAGTCTTATATATTTTTAATGATGTGTAGTTTGTCAAGATAATAACATTAAATATAGTAACTTTGAACTATTTAAACAAAGAACGATTCAGTGCGTCGGCGTCCTCGCACATTCTATATGAATTATCTTTCACTCCGACAAATGAAAACATGGACTCTAAGTAGGGCTAGAGGTCTCCTTCCTCACCGCCACGATCACTCGAAGTTGAAGGTGGTGTTTCTGGTTCTTCCATCTCGAAACACACTAACAAATAGGAAGTGTTCTCAATGGAGGCAGGCAGTAGAGGAAAAGGCAGAACGCGCCGTCTTCTTGATCGCTTGATTCCCTCAATGATGAGCCAGCTTCATCAAACCTGGTGACAGAGCCATCTACCGCTCTGGCAGTGAGTATGTGGGTTTGGAATGATTCGTAACATTTTTATAATTGTAATGAGTAACGATGCAGCACATAAAAAATGTATTGGAGTAAAAGTATTAAACTCATCGAAAACATGTACTGAAGTAAAAGTGGAAGTAGGAGAAAAAAAGAATACTCTAGTAAAGTACAGATACAGCCTTTTAGTACTTAAGTAAATAAAATAATAAAATACATCTTCATTCCTTCCCATACCCACTAACATTTCCCTTAGTTTCAGATAACGTAAGCTAGCCAAACTGAGCCAACGCTTCTGGCCTGGTTACAGTAGTTGTAGAGTTTTTGACTGCATCAATAATGATGTATATGATGGGCTATATATTAAACGTTCTAGCCTAAAAATGTTAGACGAGCTTTCTTCCAACTTACCTTCTCCATCACGACATGTGTTCGTGCGATGTCGTTGGTTACCTAGTAACGAACGTACGGTGACGAGAATGTTCCGTCAACTTCCGTGTGTTCGCGCATCTATGTTGCCTAGACGAACGCAATCTGGGCGAGATACGTGCCGGCGGCAGGAGACTTCACTTTGTGTGCCTGCGCCTCGTATACGTAAGCAATAAGGTACGAGAGGCTGTACTGTATCGTGAATAAGTCACGGCTTCGCGTCGTGCCTGCAACCCCTTCAGCCGTGACTTATTCACGATACAGCACTAGCCTTGAGTACCTTATTGCTTTTATAAAACGGTTACCACACAAAAAAATTATTAATGCTGAAAAATATGTATCTATGCAACTTTCATGAAGTAAAATCACTAAAAGCCTTTCCTCCGCTGGAAAAAATAGTCCCTGACCGTAAACAGCAACAGAAGTTACATACATTATTTCGCCAATAGATGGCGGCAAAGACTGTCTTTATGAGTGAGTCAGTCAGTAGAGAAGACTTTTACATTGAAAGGATTCAAACTTGTGATCACGGAGAAGAAAGACGCTGAACTGACAGATGACTATAGGAACGGAAAACGCCATAACTGTTAAAAGGACAAGATATCGCAGCGGACATTCAAACGGATTTGTGTATTATGAATATAGGACTGAGCTGAAGGAAAATGCTATGTCTACTGTAAATGCAGGAACACTCGCTTACTCGATCTCTCACAATACTCTACTCTAGCTGAAATGAACAATATCAATGAGATCAAACAAGTGTTTAAGTTGCTAAGGGTGGTTGCTAGGGGTGTCGTGTAGTGATACATAGAACCGTTGGGTAAATCGGTCTTAGCCATGTTTTATCGTGAATAAAACAGCTATTGACCAATCAGAATCAAGGATTGGAACTAACCGTTTTATAAAACGTTATATATAAAGCTTGCAGGACAACTTGATTGGCATTGCCTTTTAAGCGTGAGAAATACACGGTGTGGCGTGTGAGCGTTGAATGAATGGAAT